>LBNU01032338.1:31108-67403 GCA_014162995.1 Artemisia annua | reverse complement strand
CGGGCTTCTCATGAGTAGATTTCTTCTTTGACTCGGCTTTTAGACTCTTTTCCAAATCTTGTGCTCTTTTGCGGCTTCTTGGTTGATTTTCATGTCATTTTTGCAATATCCATTCCTGCACGATCACAAACACAAAAACAACATATCTTTGGCGTTTTGCGTTAGTTTTTGGTCTTTTCTATACTTAAACTAAGGTAAAAGATATGTGTAATTTAGCACATATCAGCAGGTATACTTTTAAATTTGTTTTGTAACTTTGTTCAGTTGTTGACGTGACATCTGTCTACATATCTGTTGATTAACAAGAATTTATATGATAGTTGCAGTAAGTAATGAAAATTGAGTGCAATCCAGCTGCAGTTGATGCCTCAAAGCAGAAAAACACATAATCAACCGCAGTAGTCAATGGTGATAAGAGCCTAAATAGAGGTTCTAGGATAGAGCTAGCTTTGCCAACATGATGCTTATATAACGGTAAAAGGAAAATGAGGAAAGCGACATAGCATAAGTAGCTTAAAGACCGAGGCTCCAGCTTAAGGCAAAAATGGATTCAAGGACTATGGCCTAAGCAGCTATCTAAAAAAAATTACAAAATAGTTGCAATCAGGGGGAGTGACTCCAGACGTTAGTCGTTACTGTGGCAAAGAATGGTGGTGGAAAGTATACAACTTTGAAGGCAAAGCAGGTACATTGTTCAGATAAAGACGGGGTGTATAGTGAGAACTTTCAAATTCCAAGCAGCAAAACGAAGTTAATTAATGTTTATAGGCGACGGAAGGAGTATCACCATCATTAGAGCAAACAAGAGCGTGGTCGGCGGTAGTATTATCTTCAACTCTGTAACCGCAATGTAGTATATGAAGCAGAGTTTAACGTTTTTTCGAGTAACCATGCATGGTTTTTTAGCTTTTAGTTATAATTCGTGTCTATAACATATATTTGATATAATCTGCAAATTCTTTATAACTCTATATGCAGTTATATGTTAACTATCCTGAATGGGTATGTTTATGAGTAGGTTAGAGCTTCCTATCTATGTGCCAAACTTCTTTATCCATGTATGCTAAAACTACTACTTAAAATTAGACTATTGGATTATACACAACATTTTCCAAAAGGATTGTGAGCATAAAGTAGTTAAATTATCAGTATAGTTTATGTAAAAATAAATTCCCATACATTGAATCCGAATACAAACAACAATATCTAAAAACTTACATTATATTAATCTTATCTATTGTCCTTAAGTGTGTTAATTTAGTAAACACTCAAGTTCAGTTAGTACAACTTCAAATTAGCAAGAATTCTGAATGCATTGGATGATATGCACACTTAATATGCATTGGATAGTTAAAACAGTGAACAAAAAATAGCTTTTTATTAAATAAATACGCATTATCGAAAATTTTAGAAAAAACCCCGCGCGTGCGCGGGTATTATAACTAGTCTTTTTATATAATAAAACAAAACCCCTAGTGGGTACTTTCGTATTTCGTAAAAAAGAATATTTCTTTATTAGATAATATTTTATTTATTATTTTTTAATTTAAAATTTCAAAAATTTGTTTTGTTGATATACTACACAAGTATAAGATAAATACAAAAAAATATAGATAAGATGCAATACTACACAAGTAGAAGATAAATACAAAAAAAATATAGATAAAATGCAACTAACAAGATTAAATTTTTTAAATGATTATCTTTAATAATAAAGAAATATAATTAAAAATCATAAATCAAACAAAATAAAGATTAAATTATTTGTTTTTTATGAAATAAAAATACATCATTCAAAATAATTTAAAAAAAAACCCGCGCGTGCGCGGGCATTATAACTAGTTATATAATAAAACAAAACCTCTAGTGGGTACTTTCGTATTTTGGAAAAAAGAATATTTCCTTGTTAGGTAATATTTTAATTATTATTTTTTAATTTAAAATTTTAAAAATTTGTTTTCTTGATATACTTAAATACAAAAAAATATAGATAAGATATAACTAACAACAAGATAAAATTTTTTAAATGATAATCTTTAACAAAAATTAAATTATTTGTTTTTAAAAAAATAAAAATATATCATTCAAATTTTTTTTTTAAAAAACTCGTGCGTGCGCGGGCATTATAACTAGTTTTTTTTACGAAAACTTTGTAGAATAGTTTATTCAGAATGTATTTTGCTATAAAATGACCCGATGTTACATTGTAGTCGAAGTTGTTAGACATTCTTATTCATCACCACTATAGAGTTATAAAGTTTCAGTTATAGAGAAACAATGACTTTTTGTATGGGCTCGTAACAACATGATATTGGATTAACCAAAAGAAATTAATAAAATTCTATATTGTTGTTTTTCGACTATGTCTCTCAATATCATATTAGATGTACTGATTGTTAATAAAAGGGAATGATAAAAAGTGTTGATAGATGCAACCTATGAGTAGATATATATATATTTGGTTCGACCAGTTAATCAAATCACCTCATAAATTATTTTGACATTAGTCACTTTAATTTTAGTAAGAACTATGCTTATATCCGTGGACCTAACAATACTAGACGAGTACCCGTGCATAGCAACGGGAATTTATAGCGACAGATAGTTTATTGATAAAAAAAAGTTTATAAGTTATAAACGAAAAATAATAAAAGTCTGAAGATTTGAGAATTAAACATAATGTTTTGAAACCCGGTTCGACCCGGGTGGTTCAACTGGTTGAACCGTTCCATCGAAAAACGGGTTTGAAGCGTCCCGGGTCAACCCGGTTTGTGTTTTAATTGGTTGTATTTAATTTGGTAGATATGTTTTTAATTGGTTGTACAATATAAATAAATCATTGTACTTTTTTAAGTAATGGATAATGTTTTGAAACCCGGTGCGACCCGGTTGGTTCAACAGCTTGAACCGTTCCGGTCGAAAAATGGATTTAAACCGGTCAACTTGCTAAGTTGGGTCGAAAACGGGTCAAATTAAACTGGGTCAACCCGCCGGGTTTGAAGCGTCCCGGGTCAACCCGATTTGTGTTTGAATTGGTTATATTTAATTTGGTAGATATGCTTTAATTTGGTTGTACAATGTGAATAAATAATTGTAGTTTTAAGTATTGAGGTGTTTTAATGAGAGTATTAATTACATTTCACTTTCTCTCTCATTTGACCATTGTTGAAAACTCAACATTTCACTTTTGACCATTTTTGTATTATAGGTAGTATAGATATACAACAACCGTCTCTATCAAACAATTGATTAAGAGGGGTGAATTTTTTATAAGATTTACGAGGAGTGATGAGTAAAATTTTTAAATGAGCTCTTTTTTATAGTTTCTTATGAAAATATACGGCTTATATAAGATTTACGAATAGCGTAACAATGCACACAGCTGGATGAAAGACACTTTATTAATCATCAACTCTAATTTTGATATGAAAACACAAAAGGACAAAACAAATGTTGAGGCACCATAGAAACTCAAGCGTACCTCTTTTGCGCCTAGCTAAAAGACAAAATAAAACACCAAAGGCACCTACGTAATTAAGTGCCCCTCAAATATTGTGTGCGCCTCTCGTAAAGACAAAAAACTCATATGTTACAAACAAAAAGCAGGAGCACCTACAAACCCATCCTTGTGCAAAATGTGACAATCGATAAGGTTTACCAGCTTACACGTTTTACTCTAATTTACAAAAATATAAATAAAAAAGAACTGTGTTGAGATGTATGTGTTGACATATCGAATATGTGAAATATGTGATGGAGAAGAACAAAATGACTTGTAGTTGAATATATTAGTAAATGTAATGGATGGTTTGCACATATGAATCGAATAAACTAGTAAATGTCAAAAAAGCTGCAAACTCTACATGCTATGTTAAAGTCAAACAAAACAGAGTAAAGGGCACAAAGGGGGCGCGTGTGACAACCTTGTGGGCTGGGTTAATGGTGCGCCTCGACCATTTTGGTAAAATGAATAAAGTAGTTTAGATTGGTAAAAGGGTTATATAAAAGGTCTTGCTTGGTAATTTGGTTACTGATTAATATCTGTCATAAAGTAAATATCGCCAAAAGCTTTTAAATGAACGCTATTGTAGCATAAGATTATATAGAGTCTCCAACAATTGGCAACAAACACTTGATTTATAGTTATTAGTACACTTAACAAACGGACAATACATGAGCTGAGGTCTTACGTTTAGTTTGATCTATTTGTTTGACTCAACAGATAGTAAATTTATACGAGTGATAAAACATCGCCTGAAAGTTGATACATATACAGAAAAGCTCTAAACTTCAAGTAGAAAAACTAGAATAATATCATAATGGCCGTTACATGAACTAAAATCTCAAAAGTTTTAACATTTTTGTTAACAAGTCTTGTCGTTGAGCTCAAAACTCCCACAGGTATATTGCAGTCAATAATTACCTATAACAAATAAGATTGGATTGAGAAAAACAAAAGTTGTCGTTGTAGTATAGTGGTAAGTATTCCCGCCTGTCACGCGGGTGACCCGGGTTCGATCCCCGGCAACGGCGTTTTTCACCTTTTTTGGTTTATTTTTGTGATTTCAAACTTTAAAGTATACACACGAGAAACCCATAAAACGGACTGTAAAACCTTTTTTGGGCGCTAACTAAAGACGACTCGTTTAATCTGAGAGTTATCGATCTATCAAAACTTGTCGCAAAATGATTGTAGTTATCAGTCTATCAATTAAACTTGAGAGTTATCGAGTTTAATCTGAGGCATATAACCTAACCTTCCTAAAAGGAGAAGGCTTGTATATGTTGCGGTTATATCAAACCTTTTGTATTATTTGATTAAAGGGTTGAAAACTATACTTAAGAAAATAAAATAAAATAAAATTAAAAATACGCTACACAATTTTTCTGCCCTGTGAACTATTAGAAGATGATATCACGTATTCACGTAGTAACAGTTTTCTGATTTATTGCTATTTCATTTCCCTTTTCCAACTTAATTGGTTTCCTAAAATCTTTGGCATTGTGTTAACGCAGAAGTTCATTTGGCCGTCCTTTACTTGCTAGTCGTATTAGCCTTTCAATAGTTGTGAATGTTTACCAAAGTCACCTTTTATAGCTGTTTGCAGAATTTCGTAACTTGATTCTTTCTTTATAAAAGCATACATATTTGTTGAATACTCCATATTTATATCAAGTTTCACTTTCAAAAAATCTAAACGCAAAAGCACAAACCAAAAATGTTGCCATCGAACAAATGCCTATAACTTGGTAAAAAGAATCTTGTTTGTGTTAGGTTATTATTATCTTGTATGACTTTGCGAGTAACAAACACGATTAGACTTTCTTTCATAGTTTCATGGAGTTGTTGTATGCACAAAACATAAACGCAATGCGGTTTCACTTTCATCTCAAAAGTTTTAGTGTTATGATTGGCAAGTGCCAAAACTATGACAACGAACTTAAGATGATGATAGCTTTGTAATATCGTAGAGGCCCTTTAATAAGATATGGATTGAAGGCTGCAAGAGAACAAGATAGTTCGGTCTAAGTAATTAGATGGTAAAATTGTTTTATGAACTAAAACGAGGTAAATAGGCGTTAGTAAACTTCACAAGTCAAAGCTGAGCTATAACGAGGTAAATAGGTGTTAGTAAACACTTAAAAAAAAAAAAAAAAAAAAAAATAGGTGTTAGTAAAGAGCTTGAGCAAATAACTTGATTGTGAGCTCAATTTATCAGCCTAAATGCTTCGCCAATAGTTCTCATACAAGTTCAAATTAACTTTTGCACCATTCTATATACCAATAACTCGAATGACTCGAAACTAAAGTTTAGGCGCAAACAAACAAACCGCTTAAGTTAGCTGCCCACAACCAGATGCATAAACATCTATATCAACTATCAAGACTAAATAAACCTGGAAAATTAGTTATTATAATAGGCTGAAACTCATTTATATCATTCAAGATCATATTTATATTTCAAAATATCAATTTCAAACTATTCAGCCTTCAAAAGAACAATCACAAAACACAAGTCTGGAATTCAAAAAGGAGGGTAAATACAGGGAATCAACAATCTTGCTCTTAGCACAATTAACGTAACTTCGTTTTTTTTTTTTTTTTTTTTTTTTTTTTTTTTTTTTTTTCAAAACATAACAAAACCATATTATCCTCGTTACTGCTCTTCATCTTCTTCATTCATACACTCTTTCACCACGGTGCATCCTGGACTACTGCTGATAACTCCAGCCACCAAATCATCCAATTACTCTCGCCTTCAGTAAACTCCATCTCGTCCCATTCCCTCACCAGTGTACCAATGCAAAAACGCCTTTCTCCTGAACATAGCTGTGAACTGCTCACTCACTCTCCTAAACATTTCTTGGATCGATGTTGAGTTTCCAATAAATGTGGAAGCCATTTTCAGTCCAGTTGGTGGGATGTCACAAACACTTGATTTCACATTGTTCGGGATCCACTCAACAAAGTAAGACGAGTTCTTGTTTTGAACGTTCATCATTTGCTCATCTACTTCCTTGGTGCTCATCTTACCTCGGAACATGGCTGAGGCTGTGAGGTATCGGCCGTGACGTGGGTCTGCTGCACACATCATGTTCTTGGAGTCCCACATTTGCTGAGTCAACTCTGGGACACTAAGAGAGATGTATTGCTGTGAGCCACGGGAAGTGAGGGGTGCAAAACCAACCATGAAGAAATGGAGACGTGGGAATGGGATAAGGTTAACAGCAAGCTTCCTGAGATCAGAGTTCAACTGACCAGGGAACCTTAGACAGCACGTTACACCACTCATGGTTGCAGAGATCAGATGGTTCAGGTCACCAACTGTGAGACAAAAGAACATAAATGTTAGATATTAGCATCTTACACAATTCATCTAAATGTGATTAAAGGCGGCCAAATCAGCTTGACAGATTGTTGGCTAGCGAGTGTAAATTATGTTAGAGTGAAAACAGTTAACTCTTTTGATACAAGTAAAAACAGAACGAGTCTGGGTTGACCCAGACATACTTTAAAATTTCTTTGTACCAATCCATTTGCTACATATATTTTTACAAAAACTATATCAACACAAGACCAGTACAGATGATTCAGTAGTACAATCCTAAAGACTGTATCCTTTAAATTACACGGTTGACTCTCAACCTGTTTGATCGTTCATTCATAGCAAACATTTGACTCGATTGATCTTAGAATTAAAGGGTTTTAAAAAGAACAAGTCGAGAGGATTGGTTAACAATTTAAACTTTTAAATAATATGATTTAGGAGGTTGTATGCATTGAAAATAAACTCTGGTGGACCTTCGGCCCACCTTGGTAATTCCCTAATAAAATGACTCAATTGCAACATCTATTTATACAATAGGTGATCAAAGGCAGGGGTACTCACAACTTGGAGTGGTGAGCTTTAGAGTCCTGAAACAGATGTCATAAAGCGCCTCGTTGTCAAGGACCATACATTCATCAGCGTTTTCAACCAGCTGGTGGACTGAGAGTGTGGCATTGTAGGGCTCAACCACTGTGTCAGAGACCTTTGGTGAAGGGAAAACAGAGAATGTAAGCATCATTCTGTCTGGGTATTCCTCCCTTATCTTTGAAATCAACAGTGTTCCCATTCCTGACCCTGTGCCTCCTCCAAGGGAGTGGCAAACCTGAAAACCTGTCATCACACAAAAACAAGTACCCAGTTAGCACCGAATACAACTCCGAACAAAGGCGACCTTGGCCTGGTACACCAAAGGCTATTCGGCTAATGACAAAATAAAAAGCCACCTTAAACCTCCTAAAGCATCTAAACAGCTTTTCAATCATATACTGGAACAACTATGTTATCAATCAAATACAGGTAATCTCATGACCATATCAATTACATACAGACCTAACATGAGCATATAGACCTAACATGAATTAGCATTTAAGATAACTAGCATTCTCTCCATCAAACTCTCTTTTCATTGCCTGCTTGTCCCATATTGACCAGTTTATGCTGGTTAATTCAACTAGAATTACACAGTAAATGATGAAAATCATACGATTGTGAGAGATAACTAATGTGATCGATAGATCATTTTGTATAATTGAAAAGAATGTGAAACTCCAAAACATTACTTTTATTATTTTAATTTGTAATTACTCAACGCGTCAAAAGGAAAACTAATCATGAACTACTAACAAAATGCGACCCTTGTGCAGAGAGATTGTTCAGTTGCATAGTATAAAACGTACTTTTTAACTTGCATTATAAGTGATTCTGACTCAATCCTATGACCTACTTCTGGTCAGTTAGTATTAACTTTACCAGATGAATTTTTAAACTTTTCTCCTCATTAACCAACCAAATTACAAACTAAAAGGCCTAATACCATGAATCTTACAAAAGATCAATGAGATATGAGTACAACTACATCATATGCTCACAAAGAAAATATTTGCATGTATTAGATCAAATATGAAAATAGGTAAACAAATCCAACAATGCAGACAAAGAACGACACATTTTTGACGTATGAGATACCAAACTTACAAAACACTGAACCAAATTTTTAATCCACTGTCAACCTTAAATTTATAAACTGATCATTTTGGCCAATTATATAACTGTAAAAATTGTGAAACATCAGTTACATTTTCATAATTTAACACTAGTATAAAAAAGTCCCATCATATAATAAATAAATAAAAACTATTGACAAAATGAAACGCAGGGTACATAGACTGTTAAGCTATGTGCCTGCATGACATGTAAAGTCCACCTTTTATTTTGCATTTTACAATTGAAGCGCTGTTATTATTCAAACCCATGACCTTTTCCGGGTCACATTAAACTAACTTCACCAACTGATTTATTATTGTCTCCTCATAAACTAAAAGGTCTAATACCAAGATGGATCTCATAAAAGATGAATATGAAGGAAAAAAACCATAATACATTCGCATAACATTTTTACAAGGGAGAAAGTTATATCAATAGTACATACAAAAAACAATAAGCGTCTACCGTATGAAGTAAACTTATGAGCACAGAATCATGTTTTGATCTCCTAGTGCACACACAAACATGGATATATAAGATCAGTACCAATATCTTTATATTCCTTGCAACAGATCACAGAGTTATGATAAACTCTAAACGCAAACAAAATCAAATCTATATGCACACCGATCCACATTTCTAGACCATACTCACCTTCAATGCATAACACATAAAAAGCAAAACGATAAATAGCACATAAAAACTCAAATGCATGTTCCATGTAACATTAGAATATGCAGTTAATCTGTTCATACTCCTTGCAGCATAGATAAATAAGATCTCGAATCACATTAATATAATACATATTCAACAAAATATCATCTAAATACATAAACGTCAATAATAAATCAGATATTGTAAGTTGCTAACATAACGTATAATGATTTCTCAATCCTAACTTTTAATCATCTTCAACACATATAATATATAATCATATAATGTTCAACTTAACACACATAAAACATATAACATAACACTTTCCACTTAACCTCTTCAATCTTCATATTAATATTCCATAGTCATATAAGATCTCAAATCACCTACACACACATTCAAAATTCTAACACACATAACCCGAATTCATCATTATATCAGATCACAGATCACATCGAGACAGTTACAGAGTTACAACCTCAACAAACTATTATTCAACATATCATCCACGCGTAAAACTAAAATACAAAACCGCACGAAACAAACAAATTACACCTTGTAACAAATCACAATTCTCAGCGTCTTCAATCATCTAAAACACGTGAAATTAAGATGCAAAACCTTTATAACATAAGCTAAGAGTTCGCACTTGATCTACTAATCTACACTGCTACATACAAATACAGTTACAAGTCACGGAAATATCTAAACGTAAAGCTGAAACCCTAACAATCACAACAAATACAAAAATAAGATATACCGTCACAGATCACACAAATATGGTTACATCTCTTTGATCTATTTCAAATTTTCAACAAAATGTTATCGGAAAGCATACATCCATATATAATAGTCAATGTAAAAACTGCGAAACAAACAAACTAATATGTTATTCTGCAGTTGCAACTCCTAAAATATATATTCACAACTTCAACTAACTATCGTATTAAAACACATTGTGCGAAACAAGCAAACAAGCATAAATATATAACATCATCAACTGAATATAAAACCACGCGAAACAAACAGAATTACATAAAATCGCACAAAATAAGCAAACAAGCATAAATAAATAACATCACAAATCGCGCGAAATAAGCGAATTATAAATACGGTTACATCTCTATGATCTATTTCACATTCTCAACATAATGTTATCGAAAAGCACATATATATTACTTAATGTAAAAACCGCGAAACAAACAAACTACTAATATGTTATTCTACATATATATACTTCAATACATATTGTGCGAAATAAGCAACTAAGCATAGATAGATAATCATCAACTGAATACAAAACCACGCGAAACAAACAGAATTATATAAAATCGCGCAAAATAAGCGAAATAAGCTCAAATTATAAATAAATATATACCTTGCAACAAATCACAATTCTCAGCTTCTTTCCTAACAACATCCAGAACGGAATCAATCAGCTCCGCCCCCTCAGTATAATGACCTTTCGCCCAATTATTCCCGGCACCAGACTGCCCAAAGACAAAATTATCCGGCCTGAAAATCTGACCGTACGGACCGGATCTAATACTATCCATAGTACCAGGCTCCAAATCCATCAGAATCGATCTCGGAACGTAACGGCCTCCAGAAGCTTCGTTGTAGTAGACGTTGATGCGTTCGAGCTGGTTAGGTGTGTCGCCTTTGTATTGGCCGGTTGGGTCGATGCCGTGCTCGTTGCAGATTACTTCCCAGAATTTGGACCCGATTTGGTTTCCGCATTGGCCTCCTTGGATGTGTAGGATTTCTCTCATTTCTTTTTTTTATAAAATTTTTTTTTTATAAAATTTGGGGGAAATGAGAGGTTTTGGGAGGTGGGGGAAGTGGGAGTGTGGGAGGGGGTGATTGATATAGGGAGGGAGTGGGTGGGTTGTTATAGAATGGATCTAGAAATGAGATGTTTTTTTTGGGATCGGTGAGTTGGAATTTTGTAATTATTAGGGACTTTTTTAATTAAAAAGTGGGGGCAGTTGCTGTTTTTTATGTGTCATTTTTGTTTCGATGTGAATTTTTTAGTAGAGACAAGATCTATAAGATAAAAAATTGGTAGGAAGGAAAATATCTAAGGGTTATTTTGTAAATTAAGTATAGTATAGTTTGGAGGCAGGGGTGAGCAAAACCGGCCGAGTCTCGACAACCGATCCGATCCCGACATAAATCGATAGTCCCGAAATCGAATAATAGCTTCTCGGGTCGGGAGTCGGGATGGAATTTTAGCATTTTCGGGATTCGGGACGGGTCGGAACGGGCCAAAAACCGACAAAATACAAGCAAAAACCGACTACTTTTGGGACGGGTCGGGTCGGGATCCGGCCTGATACTCAGCCCTATTTGGAGGTGCATTTGGTTGTCTCTTAATTAAAAATAAAAAAATTATGGACCTCTTTAAAAAAAAAAAAAAATGATATAGCCTAATTGTAGGCTTAAAAACAAGTGTCAGCATCCTGATGGCTGCAGACAAGGACCNAACTCACTAACCTAACCTAATAGAACCAAGAAAGCATAATACATTTTGCAGTTGCCCTCTGGCAGGAACGAAACTTAGAAGGGACTGAAGAGGGTTGTGGCCCTTCCAAATTTTTGACACTATGTACATTTTATACCCTTTTATGAATGGTTTTAGTCATTTATAATACAAAAAATTCAGCGTAGTGTATATCGGTACTCCTAAAATGAATATTTTTTAAGTTAGCCTCTCCACCAACAATGTTTAAGTTCCATCCCTGCTCGTTGGCAAGCACCTAGCTGAGTTCCAGAAAGCACCTAACTATCGAGCTAGTTTTGACTCCTTCTAATAAGCTCTTCGGAAAGCTAAGCTCCTTAAGAATAGCAATCAAGCTCGCAAACGTCAAAAGTCATCTTTGAAGGCTAGGTAGCTCCATTAAGAAGCGATCTTTCCTTTTACTAGTTTTCTGTGACAACCGTGATTTTAGCAGATTGGTTTGACTAATAGTCTCGATTCATTTGACTTTGTTTGGTGTGAATTAAGTGTTTTTATGTGGTATATGTGTGAAATATGTATGATATAGTTATGATAAGTATTAATGTGGCACTAAATTCCTTTGCATGTGAGGTTGTTGTTATGATTTGAGGAGTATTGATTTTGGGTAAGTTCATTTTGATCGCCTTTTGTGGTGTAGAAATGACTTGTGTAGTTTTGGTGTTTCGTGGTTTTTGCGTAACAAGTCTTCGTTCAAGTGTTTGAACGTTAGTAAGTTACGAGGAGATTTTTTTTTATGAGTTTGTTTATAAAGAGTGTGGAAATCTATTTTTGGAAACTTGGTTTTGAAAATGATTATTTTTCCGGATTGTCGTAAAATTAAGGTTTATCACGAAAGACGTTAGGTTTCGTTATGGGAATACATAAAATATGAAAAGTATGAGGTTTTGAGTGTAATAAATAAATTTAATAAACAAAATAATAAAAAATAATATCTATAATAGGGGTGTTCGGCCGAATGGGTTAAAACAAGGAAAAGGGAAGACGAATTTGAGCCCAATTACAATTCTAACTTAAGGTAATTATCCACTAATAATATAAATACAAAATAAAAACTCCCAAACCTATTTTTCCTGCATATTGGTCGATTCCCAAGAGAGGAGAAAAAGAAAAATTAGGGTTTTGCTTTTGAAGCCAAAAATCAAGCGTAAGGTATACTTTTGATACTAGTTTTCATTCAATTAATGTTTTATTGTTATAATTTGTGTAATATAAATTATGATGGAGTTAGGGTTTATAAAATTCTGTAATTTTATGATGTAAAACATGTTAGGATCATTAATTGATAATGGTATGAGGATTGGTTAAGCGAATTGAGCGTAAAACATGTTAGCTTGCAAGTTAGGGTTTGGACAGAATGTTAGGGCTGTAAAGATACGAGGTTAGTTAATAGATGGTAATGAGTTAGATCACGAATTTTAACTCTAAATTGTAGTTCAAAGAAAGAGCTTTCCAAAAAGTCCGACCACGACTGATTTCGAGGTCGGGAAGTTAGTCTTTTGATTTTTACGAGATAAGGTGTCAAAGCTGTTAAACCGGGACAGAATTTGGGTAAAAGTTTGATGGTGAGTTGTGGGTGAAAAAGTGTTATTAAGGTTAGCCCTTCTGGGAAAGTTAAGTTTTAGGTTATCTTAGACTCCCACGAAAAGGATTCGCGATAAAAAGTTGTAGAAGTATTTTTATAAAATCAAAACTTTTTGGTGTGCGTTCAGATCCGAATCTGGATAGTTGACAAGTTTGATTTTCTTATGGGTATTTGTGTCTGTTATTAGACCATGGGCTTCTGGGATTAGCTTGTATGCTTATGAGAGACCATGGGGAATTTTTGGTGTGAGTCGTAAACCTATGAATACATGTTAGCTTATATGATAACTTTAATTATTCGTCCAGCTATATTTTATGATCACAGTGAACTGGTTGCCTTGAGAGTGTATGTGTGTGTCGTAAACCTATGAATCTTACCAACATTATGTTGACGTTTTAAGTATCATTTTCAGGTGAGCATTCTAAGGCAAAGATTGAGGGATGCAATTAGGCGAGACTTAGTTGCATTATGAAGACTTTATGTTATGTTTGAATTTGACAATATTTGGATTTGTTTGTGATGAGATTATGTTTTTCTTTTGGTACTTTCATATCTATTGAAGATACCTTTGGATTTTGATTTGGTTGGTTTATCTTGGGGTATTGTTACAACATTTCGTGTTTGTACTTTGCTCTACTTATGTGCATTGTAGTATTTCTCTATTTAGACGCCATGTGTTGTGATGATATCCATGAAGTTACACCCTCGTGTTTCCGCCTTGGCGAGGTGTGACAGATTGGTATCAGAGCCTTGGTTATAGAGAATTAGGTGGTTTAACCTAGACTATAACCTAGGAGTCCCTCATATAGTTGCATTTAGGACCTATGTGTATGTATACTATCTTACATGTCTTTTTTTTTCCTGATATATGAGATGTTTATTTGAGTTTTTGGACGTCCGATGTTTTTCGATATTTAGTTTTGTATATGTCATTGTTTTTAGTATGGCACCTCCTGCACGTAGCAAGTTTCGTTGGACTACCGTTGTCGCTACGGGTTGCAAGAGAGTTGGTAGGATGAAGCGGATCAGCAGAAGGATCCTAGTTCCTGCTAGCATGCTTCCGTGTGCGATTGAAGAGAAGTTAACCTTAGAGAATGTGGATGGAAAGGAGATAGAAAGTGTGGAAAACTAGAAGGGGGGTTGAATAGTTTACCCGTTTTTAGTTTAATTATCTTTTGAAACTTTCAGTTTAATCAAAGATATGAACACAAAGACAATACACAATATGCAAGTATAAAGAAAGAAACGATCAAACCATGACACGATTGTTTATCGTGGTTCGGCTACAAGGAACTCTCTTTTCCTTGCCCTACGTCCACGCCCCGAGTATCCAACTCGAGAGTTTCTTTCACTAGTCAACAAGCTCCTTTATCCGGCGAAGAAAACCTTACAAAAAAAAAAAAAAAAAAAAAAAAAAAAAAAATTGTAATAGAACCATTTTGCATAACACCTCTAATTAACACTAACCTAATAGAACAAACAAACCATAACACATTTTGCAGTTGCTCTCTGTCAAGGACGGAACTTTAAAGGGATAGACACTATGTACATTTTATACTCTTTTATAAATGGTTTTAGTCATTTATAATACAAAAAATTCAGTGTAGTGTATATTGACCCTCCTAAAATAAATAGTTTCAAGTTAGCCCCTCCACCAACAACGTTCAAGTTCCATCTCTGCTCGTTGGTAAGCACCTAGCTGAGTTCCAGAAAGCACCTAGCTGTCGAGCTAGTTTTGACTCCTTCTAATAAGCTCTTAGGTAAGCTAAACTCCTTCAGCATAACACTCAAGGGACAAACTTCAAAAGTTATCTTTGAAGGCTAGATAGCTGCCTTAGGAAGCGATCCTTCATTTAGCTAGTCTCCTCGGCTAGAATCAAAAAAGATTCTTCGTTTTTCTCCTACTTCTTCTTCTCCTTTAGGATAGGGTCGTCGTTAGTCCTTCTTTGCACTAAAAATAGTCAGAGCAACTAATTGTCTAAGTACGAAATTTTCGTAACAGGAATAAAAAACCAAGCGGGATAGTCTAAACCATTTAGTACTAACAACCTATGGCAATATGAGTTTACTACTTGCACGGGAATTCAAATTTCAAACTTGATGGAATCAATCATGCTTAATTCGTTCTTTAACCACCAAACTCTAAAGTGTTTTATATAGTATTTGACTATCTCCATGTGATGACGTCAGTTTATAGCAACATATAGTTATAGTTGCTAACTTATTTTTCATTGTTTCGTGTACTATTTTTTTATAGAACAGAAAGTAGCAAACTATAAGAAGTTATATTATAATAAATAGAAAACACCAAACATGAAAACCGATGATCATTAGTTAGATTATCAGTTATATAGGAGGGGCCCGAGCATAATAGACAGCAAATCAAAACGAGCTAAACCAAAAAACTAGACCAACACGTCTTCAGTCCACCTTTTTTCTCGTATTCAGTCTTCAATCCGGGATATTTGACAATTCGGTTTTCGGTTTGGTTCGGTCCAGACCTCGGACTTTAATATGCCCTATTTAGGAGTACAAATAAAACTTTTTGAGATTTGTGAGTTATAATATACACTATCATTTCTATACATTGTTCGTTGAAGAAAAGCATGCAGCATAAAAATATGCGTTTATCACATTTTCGATATTTGTAGAAGTTACAAAAGACAATTTTAATTTCTGCACGTTGATAGTTATTCATTTTTAAATAACAATCTTCATTAGGATAATATGGTAAACTCTCCCCTTCTCTCTAACTCTAAAGTGTAACCTAATTCTTATCAATAGATGACTACACACTGGAGCTTTGAAATGCTCACCTTCAACTGTAACCTCAGTCAACTTTCAAGTATTTTTCACAAAATAAAACATGTATTCCTTCATAGTAGTATTTTTCAACAATGGAGTCTTTCAAAAAGTCTCACATTCGAGAAGCCACCACCCACTTGTAGGCGTTGTCCTCACTACTCACCGGTTGGTTTTGGCACTCGGTTTTCAAGTTTTATCACAGCCAATCCAATGTTGCTTGTGGGTGTTTTGTTCTTATCTTGTGGTCTTTGATTTTGTAGGCTCGGTATAGGAGTTTGTGTTTTCAAGTTTTTTGCATTAAAGATCACCACCTTCAGATTTTGTATCTATGTTCCACCCATCAAGTTTAAGTTAAGACAACGTCAAGCATTTGTGTCCTTAGTTGTTTATGAAGATTCAAGTCTTTATTGGAAGTTTGTTCAAAAAAAAAAANGAATTGCTATTTACATAAACTTATGAACTCACCAACCTCTTGTTGACACTTTAGCATGTATTTTCAGGTTTAAAGCGATAGCTTACCATTGGAGGTTTTGGCAGGGCATGGCATGGTCATAGATGACTCTGATATATTTGGGACCGCTTTATTTCTTTTATGGGCTTATACTTCCACTCTGTTTTTGGAACGCTGTAAACGAAAATACTTTTGAATATAGAGATTCCTTTTAAACGGTCGAGTTAAAAACCGTTCTTTGTACTTTGTGTTGTGATATCAATTTAGTAGCACCCAAACATGTATGCTTCCGCGATTCTCTATTTTTGGGGGTGTTACAGTTTTCATCTTGAAAACTTCTGTACAGAGGTTCTTGTAAAAATATGTGTATTAAGATACACAAGCTATAAATGTGGTTATGGTTACTCTTAGAAGCAACCAAGAGGGAGAAAGAAACATTAAGCATTATTGCAAATTGGAGCATCAGAAGTAAACTGAAGAAGGGAGCATCCGAGGAAGAGGAGATATCTTCAGGGAGTGCGCATCAAGTGCATCAAAGAGTGTTTAGTAAACAAGACAGTCCCTGATCTTTCAGAAACCTCACCAGAAGACATCAACAACAAAGAATCAAGCTTTATTGATTTTCTTTTATTCTTTGTTGTAATTAAGTTGTAAGAAGAAGCAATTATGCTCAATTACAACTAATTAATCTAGGCTATTCCTGTATTTAAACAGGAGGAGACTGTTGGCTAGGAAAAGCTGACCAAATGGACTTTGAGCTATGACACTGATAGTTCAAGGTCTGAGAGTCTATATCTTCTTCAGCAACAATGACAAATCAAACTATGATTGTTTAATATTTCATTCTTTGTTGTAATTCAGTATGTAAGAAGAAGTCGTCATGTTCACTTACAACTAATTAAAATTAGGCTATTTGTATATTCAAATAGGGGGAGATTGTTAGGTTTGAATTTCAACCCAATTATCTCAGACAAGTGTTTAAACATAAAATAGCCTAATTTAGTCAGTCTCTAATAAGGATCAGGGAGAACATCACTCAATGATAAGGATCAAAGAGTAAGACACCCTCTGATGGAAATCAAAAGTCTTACTCTCTGATGGTTATCAGAAAGTGTTACTTCCTGATGATTATCAGAGTGTATCATACCCTAATGGTTATCAGTGAATATAACTCGCTAATGATCATCATTAGATGTAACTCACCGATAAAAGAAATCAGTGAGAGTTGTATAAAGCTTAATCTATAGTCAAGCTTCAGGGAAGTCGAAGACTAACTGAAGAAACACTTTGTAAACTGATGCGGTGTCAGGGAGCAAGGTATAAGGAGCTACAAACAACACCAGAGGCATTGAAATGGGACATTGTCTCAATGGCCCTGAAAACATATCTCTGAAGAGAAACTTAACCTCTAATGAATGAGCGGAAAACTTCTTGGGAAGATAAGAGAAATGTTTTATCAAAGAACGATAAAGTAAGATTTTGGGTACAAAAGGTTGTCAGCATTGGAAAACCAAAAGTACGCTTTACCTAGTTTACTAGGCACGTGCTATCTACTCCAAGTTGGCAAACTACTATACACATGTGCATCTACAGTGTTTACCTTCCTATTAAATGAAACTTTGTAACCGAGATAAGTAGAGATCCTAAACAAACACATAAAGTAGTACTTAGTATTATAGTTGATAGGATCCCCTCTCCTAGGAATAAACTAAGCAATGCTAGTTGCCGCTAGTCGTTCTAATAGGAGAGTTACATTTGTCGTCAACTAGAATAGTTTACCTTNAGATTAATAAATGATTGTTTGTTTTGTGTGCTGAATAAAGTGTCTGAATTAGAAGAGGAAAAAAAAAAGAAAAAAAAAAAAAAACTATTATACCCTTTTATTTGAAATAAGGTTAAGAAGCGGGAGGGTAAATATGTAAAATTAGAATTAAAGGGATGAACTTAATTTGGAGTCCCTCATCTCCTTGGATTTTTCTAGGAGGTCATATGTTAGTTTTAAGCACTAAACAAACTTCCATTTAGTGACTTAATTAACTTACTTATTTTTCAATTAAGACACTTTAAGTTGTTATCAAACTTGCCACTTTTTCTCATTGTATGTAGCTTTCTTTTTTTTCCCAATGTGTCACTAAACTTGCTAAATTCGTCCATTGTGTGTAGCGGTGACTTGATTCACCTGCTGGAGTAGGTTAACCTAACGGTCGTTAGGTTTATCATTGCACCGTTAGTCCTTTAGACTAACGATCGTTTATCATGACTGCATACAATGACAAAAAGTAACAAGTTAGATGACTTTTATAATTTTTAAAATTTATGTACGTTTTTTACACGTTTTTGCACACATTTTTATACACACATTTTTATACACGTTTTTATGCATGTTTTTTTACGGATTTTCATACACACATTTGTATACACATTTTTATTCACGTTTTTATACACACGTTTTTATGCACGGTTCTACACAAGTTTTTATACGTTTTCGCCAGTTTTTTTGCGTTTTCGCCAGTTTTTTTGCGTTTTCGTCCAGTTTTTCGCGTTTTCGTCCGGTTTTTCACGTTTTCGTCCGGCTTTTCACATTTTCATCCAATTTTTTTACGTTTTCGTCTATTTTTTACGTTTTCGTCAGTTTTTTCACGCTTTCGTCTGTTTTTTCACGTTTTTGTCCCTTTTTTTTGCGTTTTCGTCCCGTTTTCGTGTTTTCGTCCATTTTTTCGCGTTTTCGTCCGGCTTTTTACGTTTTCGTCCGATTTTTCAATTTTTCGTCCGTTTTTTCACGTTTTCGTCCATTTTTACGTCTTCTCCAAATTTTTTATGTTTTCGTCTGTATTTTATGTTTTCGTCCCTTATTTCACACTTTCTGACAAAAAAGTAAAAAACTGACAAAAACGTAAAAAATATAGACGAAAACGTGAAAAATCTGACGAAAACGCGAAAAACCCAAACGAAAACGTAAAAAATCGGACGAAGACGCGAAAAAACGAACGAAAACGCGAAAAAACGAACAAAAACACGAAAAACCGGACGAAAACGTAAAAAAACTGACGAAGACGTAAAAAAAACCGATGAAAACGTAAAAAAACCGACGAAACGTAAAAAAAAGACAAAAACGTAAAAATGGGTGTATAAAAAACGTGTGTATAAAAACGTATATAAAAATGTCTGTATAAAGACGTGTGTATAAAAACGTGTGTAAATGTGTGTTTATAAAAACGTGTGTAAAACCGTGCATAAAAATGTGTGTATAGAAAACGTGTGTAAAAAAACGTGCATAAAAACGTGTATACAAATGAATGTATGAAAATCCGTATAAAACATGCATAAAAACATGTATAAAAATGTGTGTATAAAAGCGTGTATAAAAATGCGTGCAAAAACATGTAAAAAACGTACATAAATTTTAAAAATAATAAAAGTCATCTAACTTGTTACTTTTTGTCATTGTATGTAGCCATGATAAACGATCGTTACTCTAAAGGACTAACGGTGCAATGATAAACCTAACGACCGTTAGGTTAACCTGCTCCAGCAGGTGAATCAAGTCACTGCTACACACAATGGACGAATTTAGCAAGTTTAGTGACACATTGGGAAAAAAAAGAGAAAGCTACATACAATGGAAAAAAGTGGCAAGTTGCATACATTTTCAGGTAATTTGCCCAATTTTAAAACTCAACTACATTCCAAATCTTGAGTTCGAACTCGGTGAAGTA
Source organism: Artemisia annua (assembly GCA_014162995.1). Taxonomy (NCBI): domain Eukaryota; kingdom Viridiplantae; phylum Streptophyta; class Magnoliopsida; order Asterales; family Asteraceae; genus Artemisia; species Artemisia annua. The sequence goes on along the minus strand of LBNU01032338.1, from coordinate 47,140 downwards.
ATGGACATTTTTAAGCTTGACTTACTCGACTCAATTATCAATTTTGTAATTTTAATAAAATCATTAATAAATGCCAAAATTACTCGACTTTTGAGAATCTTTATAAACCATATAAAATTTGTATCTACACATATACAAAATAGACCAAAATGTTGTAGCTTAATGGTACTAATATTGTGTGAGATTATTCCGTAACTAAGTAGAATTCAAACTATCACTCGCGTTATACATATGTGGTGAGATTGATAGTTTCATCTTCAAACAACTACAATATATAAATCGATAAAATATAAAATGATACAACTTTGATAATATTACGAGTATTTTGATACGTAAGTTAGGTTAATTTTATATTTACCCTAACAAAACATTAAAATTTCATATTTCCCCAACACATGCTTGAAATACATTTTGCTTTTACATTGAAAAATTGTGTTTCGAAAAAAATATGAAATTTTGATATTTTGGATGGGTAAATATGAAATCATCCCTTTAAGTTAAGGGGGTATGCTACATCCACATAAAAACCCTACACAAAACCTCCACTCGCTGACGTGTCAGCGAGTGATTGGTTTAATCAGTGAGTGGGGTCTTTGATTAAACCAACCACCCGCTGACACGTCAGCGAGTGGGGGGTTTTGTGTAGGAGTTTGTGTGTGGTTGTAGCAATTTCCTTAAGTTAATACGTAAGTTGGACTCTAGCTTGAGTTCTTGGTTTAAATCAAATAATTTCATGTGTCAATCTTAAGTGGGACTCTAGCTTGCATGATTTACAATACTAGTTATAATGTCCGCGCACGCGCTGGTTTTTTTTAAGTTTTTTTGAATGACATATTTTTATTTATTTAAAAACAAATAATTTAATCCTTGTTTTGTTTGATTTATGAGTTTTAATTATAGTTTTTTATTATTAAAGATAATTATTTGAAAAGTTTAATCCTATTATAAGTTGCACCTTATCTATATTTTTTTTATTTATCTTCTACTTGTGTAGTATATCAACAAAATGAATTTATAAATTTATAAATTAAAAAATAATAATTAAGATATTACCTAATAAGGAAATAATCCTTTTTAAAGTTCACTTGGGGTTTTGTTTTATTATATAAAAGATTACATTTGAACAAAGAGACGTTTAGGTCTTTTAACTTTCACACAAGTGAACAAACTTACCATGACTTTAGTTTATAGAATTCCTGGTGGATATTAAGTTATTATTAAAGACTATTTACAGATTAACAAAATTGTGGAAAACTAGAAGGGGGGTTGAATAGTTTTACGTCTTTTTAAATTTATAAAAACTTTGTTTCAAAATATTAATTTGAGTTTATACAATTGTTTGTTTGAAAAAAACCTTTGATTAGAGTTTAGTATGAAAACAACAATGTGATCTATTATATGTGTCCTTTTAGGTTTGTTATAAAAACTTGTTTTTGAAAAATTTGTTTACTTAAAAAGTTTAGATTCAATATTATGTGAATTCAAATCTTGCAAAATATAAACAATTATAACTAAGTACTAAAGCAATAATAAGATAAGTAAATAAGTAAGAGATGGAAAGATCGAACTGCGAGACAAGAGATTTATGGTGGTTCGGCTACAAGGACACCTTCCTTGCCCTACTCCACTCCCCGAGCACCTAACTCGAGAGTTTTCTTCACTATGTCAACAAGCTCCCTTATGGGGGAGAAAACCTTACACACCAATTATCACACCACAACTTCGTCACACCTTTTTCACAACTTCTTCACAACTTCTTCACAACTACTTTACAACTTCTTCACACCTAAGCACTACCTAATCACACTACTTCTTCTTCACACCTATATTACATGCACACCACAATCAATTCACAACTTCTCTACCTACACACCTTACTAACCTAACTCCTTATGCTTATTTCTATCTAACCAATATTCACAACTAATACACAAATGGATGAATACTATACAAGTGATGATGCACAAACAACTTGGATGTGGAGGTCACAACAAGTTGTAATACTTCTTGTCTTGAAGGATTGAAGTATTCTTCTCTTGCACTTGAAAGGTTGAAGCTTGGATCACTTGGAAACAAAAGCTTATGATTATATGATCAAAGGGTTTAAGAGAATGGTATAGAAGATTTAGATCAGAAAGTTTATAGTGCAAAAGGTGAGGAAAAATGTCATATATGAGCCAGTATTTATAGGGGGAAAAATACTGTTTGGGAGCGTGGGCGGTCCCCTTAATTCTGGCAGGCCCCCTTAATTAATTAAGGGGGCCGCCTAATAAAAAAATATTTTTTCTTCAGAATTTTTGTCTTTTTGTAGAATTTTTGTCTTTAGTGAGTTGATATTTCACTTCTCCCCCTTTTTGTAGAATCAAAAAGGTTATGCCGACTAGCTTCTTAAATGAAGTTAGACGGGTAGAAAGCTCCCCCTCGTTCGAGGGCACCACATAATCAAGATATGGAATTCTCGCAAGAAAAATATTAGAAGCATAAGCATATATAGCAAAATAAGAAAACAACAAGCATAGCAAGCAAATATTAAGGTCACATAGCAATATATTCGTTTATTATGCTTAATGCTAGGGCTGTAAACGAACTGAACGTTCAGTGAACATTTCATGAACCATTCGGTAAAAAGTTCGTCTATGTTCGTTCGTTTATTAAATAAACGAACATGAACAATATTTTACGTTCGTTTAGTTAAATGAACGAACATGAACAAAAGTCTCGTCCGTTCATTTATGTTCGTGAACGTCCGATTATGCGTTCGTTAAAGTTCGTTTATGTTTATTTATCTATTTATGTTCATATATCATATATTTTAATTTTATAATTTTTACAATTGGTTTGTTTAAACAAAACAACACTTATAAAACAATATATTGTGAAGAATTCAATAAAGTTTATGTTTTTTTGTCTACTTTCATTTATGATTGATCGTTTAGCGTTCGTTTAGTGTCTTAATGAATGAACATAAACGAACATGAACAACTCATTTTCTTAACAAACGAACATGAACAAGAAAATTCGTCCGTTTAAGCGTCCGTGTCCGTTTATTTGTCCGGTAAAAATTAAATAAACGAACATGAACAGGGCCTCGTTCGTGTTCGTCCGGTTCGTTTACAGCCCTACTTAATGCATTCAATAAGTAAATAATTTGTCAAAGAGAGCCATCGGACTTGCTTGCAACAAAGGTTGATTCTTATTTGAAAGTGAAAATCATAAGCATATAGTATGCTTAGATGGTTGATGATGAAGTGTTTGGAATGAAAATGGTTGAGTTAGGGTAAGGTTGTTGGATTAATGGAGGTATATGTTTGGGTGCATGAATGTTGGAAAGTTTGGTGGTGGAGAGTTTGTAGCGGAAGAGGTTGATTGAGGTTTTGGATGTTGTTCAAGTGAGGGTATTGGATGTGATCTAGTGAGAAGATATTCAATCCAAGTGAAGTGTTCATTGAATGCAATAGTTTTTAGGAGAAAGATGCAACAAGGTCAATTGTTGACATGTTTATCAACTTGATTCAAGTTGTGGGGTGATGAAGGAGAGCTAGAGGGAGGTTGTTCCAAATTGCGTTGAGCAAGGTGTAAGGCAAGAATAGTACTAAGCTCATGGGCTTCCTTGAGTTCTCCTATAACACCCCAACCCGAAAAGGGCTAAAGTGTAACATTTTGGAATCAAATCAGAACACAAGTAAACGGAAATACGTTACTAATACAATGGTTACAATGCAGTTCTAATGAAAAGATAAAGGACTAAATCTAAATATTACAACTTCCAAAACTAATAACAAGCTAAGAACCAAAAGGAAAACTCTAAGTCAAAACTCTAATCCATGGAAGGGTATCAACAACGTAGTCCACTATGAGCTCCTAAGCACTCTTCACTCAACCCAGCTTCCTTCTAAAACCTGCCGCAGGAAAAGAAATGCGGTTGAGCTTAAAAAGCCCAGTGAACAGATATAAACAAACGAAAACTAATAACAAAAGGAAAACGAAGGTGAGTACGACATAAGTCCAAACGAACCTGCTGAGATAGAAATCAATAATAGGAAACATAGAATATGATCAAAGGAAATACGGATAATGGATATCAAACACTCAAGGAAAAGAAATAAGTCATAAGTGTAAGCAAAAGAAATAAAGCAAGCATAAGTTAATCACAAATAGAGAAGACAAGATAAGGATCATCTAAAAATAGAACTAACAGAAATGCCCAACAAATACTAATGTGCACATAAGAGTGATCATCTCCACATGTACTATGTGAAAGGGGTGTATTGCACACACACCAAAACATTCACCAAATAATACTAAACAAAGTACCTAGGATGCATCCATACGCCCCCTTCAAAACAGATATATATGCACAAAGCTCTAGGCTAAGTAAACATATACAATAATAAATATAGGCCTGAATAGATATAGCAATAATAGGGAACGTTGTGGACAAAAACCCACCTCTACAGATAGTGTCAATACCACCGGTGCATGAGTGGCAAGGCCATGGACTCCCCATGACTGGCTAATAATTCTAACATATACATGCAAAACATATAATGGGCATAGAAATAGGGAATGCTATAAGAAAAGAAACCATAGCATGCAAACGGATATCAACTCATATCAAATCACAGAGATCAACAAATAGGAATCATACAAAGGGAACATAGCAATGGCTTAACTGAAGGAATCATAATCAAAGTAATAATCAAAAGAGAGAAGGATGACCTTTAATAAAAAGGCAGAATATTTGTACCTCGAAATCAAATGCAGAAATGAAACAAAGAACGAGAAGGGAAGGCAGATCACTCCTCCTTCACACGATCTACATAATAAAGGTTTACATATTACTTAACTGCTCATTAAAGGTTTAACTTATTTTAGGTTGTCAAAATTAGGGTTTACATATGATAAGTGTTTCCAGATTAGGTTTAGGGTTTCTTCTTTACAAAATTAGAAACAGTAGGTTAAGATTACCAAATTAGGATTTTAAGTTTACTTTCCAAAAATAGACTTTCCATAAATAGAACTTTCCATAAATAGAATTTTCCAAAAATAGTAACATTCCAATTTTAGTAGTTTTATCCAAATTAGGTAACTTTCTATTTTTAGCAGGTTTTCATATTTAGTAAGTTTCCATAAATAGTAAGTTCCCTTATTTAGAATGTTTACATAAATAGTAATTAGGGTTTTATTTGGCAATAATGATAGTTTAGGGTTCAAGGTGACAATATTCCAAGTTTAGGGTTTACAATGTAATTATTACATATTTTACATGATATACCATTGTCTTACATATTTTACAAATATAACCTTGTAGTTTCATTAATTACACATTAACCCTTATGGTTTACTTAATTAAAGAACACACCCTCTAGATTTACAAGTACAAATCACACCCAAAGTACACACCTGACATAAGACTCCGAGAGCACCAAACACCACCATGACACAAAATAATACTTATGCAACACATGTATACATATTTACTAGATTTATGACAAAATTAAGTACAATATATGAATTTTTGAGACGTATCAGAAGATCAAACTAAAATTCAACAAAATTCCCACAGAAGCCCATATGTCTTAAGAGTCTACTTGAATTTTCCCAGAATTTATTACCCATTGGAAAACCCATTCAAAAATCGTTTCCCAAAGCATGTCCAGAAAGTTAACTGCAGAAACACCCCGAAAGTTTGCATTTAATAAACACACCCCGACCTTCTAGAAAAATCCAAACAATTTCCAGGAAGTAGCACATAACCCAAATATTAACTCTGTAAAAGGAGAGCTCCTAACGCCTTCTGGTTTGAAACCTAAAAATCAAAAACTACCACTGAATTTCAGACCCGAATACTCAGCTTTGACACTTAATCACACAAAAATAAAAAATATGACCAATACAACTCCAATTCATTCCAAACCAATTGGAAAACTTAATTAGAACATTAAGGAAGGTTTACAAATGAAAACCCAGAATTATACACTTAAGAAACTCACGTAATAAAGCACACATATCCAGCATACCAAGCTGTCTCATTCAGAAACCCGTTTAAGACCACTTTAACACATGTTCACGCACACAAACGCATCTGAGACCTTCATATATCACACAACCTGAATTTTAATCACCACTTAACATATTTTCATAATCATTTAACAACCCTAACCCTAATTCAAATGCACCCTTTTTTATTTAACATCAAACAAAACCCAAGTTTGTTATTTCATGTGAATCCTTCTATGATTTTAAGTGACTTTTCAATACGTATAACTTGTTTATTTGTATACCAATCATCAAAAGGTTTTTACTACAGATTGTATATGTTCATGTGAGGCTAAAATAATCAAGAAAATAGTAGGTATAAAGATTACCTTGATCGATTGTAGGAAACAAAGAAAACGGGTCAAAACTTAACCAAAACGGATCAAAACCAAAACTCTTCCTTCCTTTATGATTACCAACGATTCACCACACATTGTGATACCAATAGCACGAATCAGAACACCCTCTTGAGCCTTGGAACTGATCGACGACTAGGAGAAGAGATAAGCGGCCGCATGTTTTATTGTTTAGGTTTTAGGGATTATTTCTTTTTTTATAAAAATGGAGCGTCTATGTTTGTGTGTGAACAAATGAAAACCGGCCCCTACTATCCTTGTGGGTTTCGAATTGGGCCTAAGGGTCGAATGGGTTTATGGGCTAAGCATACAAGGCCTTTTGTTGGTTCTTGGTTGTGTATCAAAGGAAATACGGCCCAAACGAATATTCGTGTAGCGTAAATGGTTTCCCCGAATTTTATTTTATGTTACATAGGCATTTTGGAATTCGAATATGTTCAAAAATTTCATTGTGAAGTTTAGTTTTAATTATTTGGGTTCACGGTTTATTCGTTTAGTTAATTTCGGTTTTATAATTAACTAGCTTATAGACCCGTGGAATCCACGGGATTTTAGAGGGTATTTGATTAAAAAAAAGTATGTACATGAATAAAGTAAGAAACAACAATTAACATAAATGCTATGAAATTTTCTTGTAACGGAATAATAAGTTATAAGTGATCGACAGTATAAAATACAGTGCTTGTGTGTAATAAACGTTCATTGCCTTGTGATCTCCAATGTGTTTGTCTTCAGAAACAAATGTATGTAGTGACCATTCTAACACTTCAACAAAAGGTTCATTCCGTGAACGCCTAATAAGTTAAAAGAATATGTAACTAAAAGAAGTTTGGGATTTATAATACGTGTAAATAAGAAAAATGCCACAAAACATGTAACATGTATATCCGCCAAAATATCCGTGGGTGTTCCCATAAACCCATGTTAAAATTAAAGGATACTTTCAAAAGTGACCTTGTTACCCAATTGATTTGCTATTTTGACCTTAGATTCGAAGTTTCCTTTGGACACTTGTAGTTTTGGGCAACTGCAATCTGCAAGTGACAAGTGTCACTTTTCGGGATATTGTTGGGGCAACTTGTGTACTTTTGGGCAACTGCGACCCTAATGTCGAATACTTGGCGTCCCATGGTTGACTACATTAGAGTTGCCCAGTTGCCCAAAGTGTAAATTCGGCAACTTCGAATCTAAGGTAAAAAAAAACAAATCAATTAGACAACAAAGTCATTTTGGGAATTATCCCAAAAATTAATTATACTAATTAAAATATTTAAGATGTTGCAGGTATACATTTAATAGTTACCACCAAGTCTCAAGAAAATACGTTAACCTAAAAGTTTGATTGAGTTTCAAGACTAAAAAGAGAATGTTAACGATCAAATAATCAACGTTGTATATCGCAAATTGATTGGTGTCTTATTACGCAGTTTCATATTTAGTTTCATATCGTCGTTTTGTAATTTTGTTATATAACACTAACCCATGGGTTTACCCATGGGCAACAAATACCCACGGGCAAGGGCATGGGTAGAAAATTGTACCCATTGGTGGGTGACGGGTGAGAAAAAAACTACGTGGGCGGGTGATGGGTTAGAGGTACCCGTGCTCATTGCCCACGGGTGCCATCCCTAATTGTGCATACCTTTCATTATTTCATGAAGAGAATAATAAGTTTAATATTTGAATGAAGCGATAAAAAATATGATTTATAATTATTAACATACATAACGCGCATATATCGTCTGGTTCAACGGGTAGATAGGCTTGAATACGAAAAGTATCCGGTCAGCGTCTATTTTAGTAGCCGATAGTCTGATACTCATTCCGTAAACACCTAACAATTTAAGAAAAAAAAAAGTAAGCGAAAAAATGAAATTAGCGATAAGATTATATAAATTTAAGAAATTGTACGAAACATATTAGTTATATACATGTCTGTCCAGTTTTGATCAAAGGCTTTGAAGCTTGGTAGACAACGTTTGTAGTACTTTTCGATGTATTACCATCTTCATCACAAATAACAACCTTCAAAGTGTGTTTTCTTTTTACCCATGAAAAAACAATGTATAGTCCTCTTAAAATCTTTAAGCAGATTTAAAGGATACCTGTGTTATCAAATAAACGTTTTCAGCATTGCGAGTGCAGATTATTAGCGCCATCTCTCCACATAACCCAAACACTTCCATTATTCATAAAGTAATTATAAACATAAAATAAACTCCCTAGCCATAACTGTACAAACAAATTAAAGGGACTTGCATATCAAACTAACATTTTACACGTGAAAACCCTATAAACTTATTGTATGAACACCATAAAAATTAACTCCAACAATTATTTTAATGGTGTGTTTGGCGTGGATCTAATCACAATGCAGCAAGCATTGACAACAATTGATTCTAACCACTTCTAATTAGGAATCCATCATTGTAGCAGTGAATTTTCTTCATAAGTTTTTACCTGCATCAAGTATAGCCATCTCTTGTTTCGTTAGTCGCATTTAGATTTTTGGAGCGTCTAAAGATCACTACAGCCATGTTTGAATGAAGCTAATAGTAGTTAAATTATTATTGTATGTACTTACTGCTGAAGGCAGTTTTCTACAGGAGCTGTGTAGAGAGAGAACTTTCCAACAGGTATCTCCATTCCCTATAATGTGTTTGCATAGAAAATTAGCCATCATTACAATTTGGTTCATCTTCGATAACAAACTTCCTACTACGTCAATGAATAAAAATAAAGAGCGCAAGTGTAAAGGTGACGATGTCAATGCATTTTGGTTTATGTTTTATCTTTTACAGTTCAAATAGGTAAAACTAAAGGATAAGTGACTAAAGTTATCATAAAAAGATCGATTAGAGAAATAATGATGAAGTTACTGCATTATTTGACATTTAACTTTTACACAAATTTTTTTTACAAAAAATAAATTACTAAATAAATAAATAAAATTATCTGGCCACTATTTGGTGTTGCCAGCTAACTGATTTATAAACATGGTATAGGCTCGCTTTAGCTCGGATACGTCATGTTGAGAAAGAGAGCAAGCGTTTTTTGCTTAAAAAGAAAACACCAAATTAATGAGTAGTTATCTAGCATGTTTATAAATCAGTTATTTAATTATTGAGAAAATGCAACACATAACGCTCTAGCATGCTAATTATCATATTTATTTTCATGCCCATTTAAATTGGATTCATTGGTTTGCAGACCTTAAAGTAGGATTTGAAAACTTTCTTTTACGCATGCGATGTTGTTTGTTTCATGTATCTAACTATCAAAAATTGCATTTGGGTGAGTCTTGTTTGTAAATGGGCAGCATGGACTAAGATTTCTTTTGGCACAAAACCTGTAAATGTGAAAGCATAAACAATATATTTCCCATTACATCTTTTTTTACATTCCCCATGACGTTTGTCTTTACTACTAAACATCCGCCTGATCATCAATGCTACATCGCCCCCTTTGTTCCGTTTTGAACCATGCTTAACTTCTTTTTCAGCTTCAACGACATCCAAGTTCAAGTTATGTACCTCAATCTCAGGCTTCTCTTCATCATTTGTCTCGTGTATGTTTAATATATCTTCTCTCTTTCTTTTTAGGTAAAGGGTCTACCTGGTAAAATATTATAACTTAACAAAATATTTCATATGTCTTCTCCCAACAGTACATTGTTCTCCATTTCTATGGTCTACCTCTGAAGTCATTCAATCACATTAATTAAATCTCTATTAACCTGTCAAAACAACAAAATGGTGATGCCTATTAATGATATTATCAGTGCAGCAACCGGAGGGTCTTAGCGCATATATTTGGAAAGTGTTCCAGCATGTCCTTGTGATCATTTCATTGTTAGCCGCAATATCAAAATCGTGCATATAAATATAAGAGTAGACCTTCGTAACTCAATTGCTAAATTATAATAGCTAGCAACAAATCATTGCATTATAAATGAGTGGCTGTTACAGAAATGGAAAACTTAATACAAATACAACCCGTTTGGTGATTGCTAAATGAGTGGCAGTTACAGAAATGGAAAACTTAATACAAATACAACCTGTTTGGTGATTGCTCATTAAAAGTTGGTACAAATCAAATTTTTTGAATAGGTTTGATACTTTCAGAAAAGAATATCAAGAAATAATTGCTTGCATCATCACTTATAAACATACTGATATTTGTGTATGTCCAGCCATGCCTTTTACCTTAGTAAGATGTAGACTCAAGAGTTGCATCTAACACGTTTAACTTTCATATTGAAACCTAGTGTTGATGAATATGTTATAGTAGTTTTTCAATCGTGAAATAATTTTAAAGGGCAAAGTTTTTACCATTGTAAGGTACTTACTCCCGAACACACATGTCACCATCAGTCATGATGTCGAGGGTGCCTCGTTTGGAAACCGAAAACACGATGCTAATACCTAAAATAGAGAACGACAACAAAAACAAAAATTCAAAAAAGATTTTAACTAACCATTTTATCTTCTTGCTTCACATTGTAAGTAGTGACATAAACCAACTGATTCCAATACATGATATGTTCAATGTGAACCTGCATGGAATAAATAATATATTAGCCTTCAAAAGAGAAGTCCTCGTACACCCAAAACAAAAGATCCATCCATACATAAATTCAAGAAATCCACGATAGAGAAATCATGTGACAGACGGAGGCCTAGTGGTGAAACTTTTGACCCATATAATTACAAATGGGTTAGTCATATACAATACTAACACTATACCTATAAGGCCTAATGGTGAAACTTTTGACCCATATGTTTATAAACGGGTCAACTTTGGTTTTCTTTTCTTTTCTATAATTGGTTAAATTCAAAACACATCTAATATAGAGACGGGTGGTCAAAGTGCTTATGGAGGTCAACGGGGTCAAAAATTGCCCAAAGCCCATTATCGATGCGAACGACCAATGTGTATTTCCTGTCATATATCTAGACTATAAGTGAAAAAAATGTTTACAGTTTAACCCAACTCCTCTAACCAAAAAGTTGCCAATCTTATAACGGGGATTCATTTGTACATGTGGTCATTCGCCTAAAAGAGATTAAACCAACTTCCACATCACATAGCAGCCAACATCAAATGTAACTCAAATTGAAGCAACAACCATTAATTCTCAACCTAAATGAATGAATATCATCTTTATCATATAACAAACCATATATCTGATAACTTAAAAATACAGTTCAAGAGAGAAACAAAAGTTATATTGTTGTCAATAAACATATAAAGCAATATTTGGAAGCAACATTTGGTGGTCTAAAAAGCAATATATATTATGAAAATAAACTGAATAATGTTTTTTAAGTTTCTTAATGAAATTACCAAACCTGTACCATAATATATAAATCTATCAAATGATAAGTTAAACATTAGATTACCTTTGAGTATCATGTGTTTGTATCCAGCCCATAAAACCGAAATACGGATCTTCACGACCAAAATTTGAGGCAATACTACGCCAGCCAATCCATTATATTGTAAAAGTAGCTGCACATACACACTATTAGTCCAATACACATAACTTACACACAAATACACATGACATGAAGAAACTTTTTAAGGTAGTTTTCTTGTAAACTATCATTTTTGTTTTGTTAAAAGATTATTCATTAAGACTCTTCATCATAAACCTAGGTACTCAATAGTCAATATTTTGGTCTTGGACCTTTTTACAGTCCAAGCAAAAGCATAAAGAACATATATTTAGTGATGCAACAAACATTAGGCCAAGCAAGTCACTATTATAGACAATAATGAAAGTACTAATTATTTAAGAAATGGGCATTAGCAAGCGGTCTCATTTTCACCCTAACTTTTTAATGAAACCCAAAGAGTTCCAGATACAGTTCCTAACCCAACTTTAGTAAAGTGAATCATCTTGCATGATTATAAAATAAAAGTTGCAATATACAGTAGCAAGAAAATTGTTAACAAACATTGAGATTATAATTTAAATTGAACATAGATGACTAACTTAAGTATTATTGTGCGGTAGAATATTCTTATCTAGCACATCATATATATAGCTTGTATATTGTGTCTCTTCAACATTAATGTTACCTTTAACCGGATAACTAATTTAATCCTGCACATAATACGGAAATCAAAAAATCAGTAAGTAACATATGTACGGTTCTTAGTAACCGTTTTGAAACCTCTTGCATCTATGGTGACAAACTTACATCATTCCAGCAACTTGTGTGAAGGTGTGTTCTCTTCTTCATCACAAGATGGTTATAAGGTGTCATACTAACAACTTTTCTAATTAAATCCATTACAATTAAAGAAAAAGCTACCTAAGATGGTTATAAAGTGTCATACTAACAACTTTTCTCATGATAAATAGCCAGAGAGTATGTTTGTACCTCAGTAGCCATGGGATTAGCCGTGCCTGCAGCAACGCCGGCACCTCTCTGCTCATGCTAAGAACCTGTGGCCATAGAATATATATCACAATTTGTTTCAAAGTAATAATAAATCAAAATTTATCAAACATAATGGTTTTATGTAAGTCCATAGTTATGTATTAACGTAAATGGTTTAGAGAAAAGGTACCTTGACTTGGAGTTGGAGGAATTTGACATAATCTATGATCTCATCAAGCATTGATGGCTTGTCAGTCTGTCATTCCACACTCCCATTTACAAAACATCAAAAAGGATATTACATTCTTGAATCTATAGAAACAAACACATGAAATAAGCATATAAACCGCTGACCTATTCAACCTACCGATCAATACATAGAAAACATGAAAAATAATATTGCATAACTACAGATCAATTATAAAGTTGATTGAAACAATTGATTACATCATTCTCCTGGCTTTTTGATTGATGTTCTTAAACCACATTCACAAACTAATCCTGTATAAGAATAGATTTAAACAAACAAATCACAAACGTATTATAATGGAATGGAAAACCAAAAAAAGAACACATTACTTACCAATTAGTAAATTCCCCAGTATTTTTTCTAGGGTTCCTGTAAAACACAATTAAATTGAACATAATCAATGGGAAATTAACTTTGGGCAATAGACTGAACATTGAATTGAACATCAAACATAAAGATCAATAGACCTAAATATATACAATTAGGTGTAATCATTCAAACATATAATCTATAAATCAAAATTTTGAAAAAAAAAATATATAAAACAAACTTACAATCAAACAAAAAAATAGGTTTTGCCTTCAATCTTATAACATTCCCGATTTTGAAGTGAATTACAGCAATGATTATTTATTTTGATATGGTTAATTGACTTTTTTGAATCGGTTTATGAGATTAGGTTACAAATATGTGATTCAAATGAAATCGTATGAAGGAAGAATAGATGACATTAATTGGTTAACAAAAATACAGAGGGTTTTGAGGAACGAATTTAATTGATAGCAAAAATAGAGTATGCGTTTAGTAGGCTGAAAAAGTGGTGCAGCTAAGGTGTTGTACGCTATAAATGATCGACCAATCACAGCCAAGACACATCAGCAAATTAATTGCATCGCATACTTTAGAGGACTTGTAAGTTATTCTGGTTTGTTAGATAGTATAGATAGTATCCATAACTTAGGAAAATTTCAAATTAGACGTAAAATTGGGTATTTAGAATTTAGGGTTTTACAACTCTTCCCTTCTAAAAAGAAAATTTTCGTCCTCAAAAATTGAAGTCGCAAAAGTTAGACGGATACGTATCAAATCACGAAGAGAAATGACGACAGTTAACCTCATGCTCGGAGAGGTCCTTCCAAAGGATTTCAATGAACGGAAGTGTTTGTTTCTCATGACCCGATCCAAACAAATAGGAGAGCCTCGGGTTCTCCAAAGAAAACAGATCATAACAAATCTGATCCAATGAGTACGAATTGAACATGAAACAGATGATAGTCAAAATCTCACATAGAGATACATGAACATCAGATGAATATAGAATAAATACGGAAGTGATGCTAGATGGTAGAAATTTCACAAGTCCAATCAGGTTCTGAACGAACTAAGAACCTTGCTAACAACCAGAGAAGCATGTATCGAATTATCAGACATACCAAGAGTTTCCTAAAGAGGTTGGTAACCTATTCGTACTGACGATTAACTAAGCATACATCGGAGTATCGAATCGTATCGGAATGTAAAATGGGATAGATAGGATAACCGCACGGATAAGAGTGAATCTAAGGGTGCGTTTGGTTCGCAGTATGTTTTGAAAGGAATTGTAATCTGTCAAAGGAATTGTAATTTGAATGAATTGTAATTCAAAGAGTTGGAATGTGTTGTAATTGTAATGTGTTGGAATTGTAATTGATATATTCTGTCACTTTATTTGGTTGAATCTCAACGTAATTGTAATTCAAAAAAGAAAAAAAAAACTTAATAATAATAATAAAATAACAACAATAATAATAATAATAATAAATAAATAATAATAAAAATAAATATTAACAATAAATAATAATACTAATAATAATAATAATATTAATATTATTATTTATAATAAATTATTATTATTATTGTTATTATTATTATTATTGTTATTATTATTATTATTATTATTAAAATAATAAAAATAATAATATTTTTATTAAAATAATAAAAATAATAAAAAAATATTATTATTATTATTATTAATTAATTATTATTATTATATTATTATTATAATTATTATAAATATTATTATAATTATAAATATTATATAAATATAATAAAAATAATATTTGTTATTATTATTATTATTATTATTATTATTATTATTATTATTATTATTATTATTATTATTATTATATTTTTATTATAATTATTATATAAATATAATAAAAATAATAAATATATTATTATATAAATATTATTATTTTAATATTTATATTAATTATTATTATTATTATTATTATTATTATTATTATTATTGTTATTATTATTATTATATTTTTATTACTATTATTATATTATTATTATAATAAATATTTATTATTATTATTATTATAATTATTATTATATGATTATATATATATATATATATATATATATATATATATATATATATATATATATATATATATATTATGATAATAAATATTTTTTATTATTATAATATTAATTATTATTATATGATTATTATTATATTATTATAT
Organism: Artemisia annua; assembly: GCA_014162995.1. Taxonomy (NCBI): domain Eukaryota; kingdom Viridiplantae; phylum Streptophyta; class Magnoliopsida; order Asterales; family Asteraceae; genus Artemisia; species Artemisia annua. Next base: position 31,593 of record LBNU01032338.1, on the reverse strand, counting down.
TACTTTATTATTATTATATAAATATTATTATAATAAATATTAATATAAATATTATTATTATTATTATTATTATTATTATTATTATTATTATTATTATTATTATTATTATTATTATTATTATTATTAAAATAATAAAAATAATAATATTTTTAATAAAATAATAAAAATAATAAAAAAATATTATTATTATTATTATTAATTAATTATTATTATATTATTATTATAATTATTATAAATATTATTATAATTATAAATATTATATAAATATAATAAAAATAATATTTGTTATTATTATTATTATTATTATCATTATTATTATTATATTTTTATTATAATTATTATATAAATACAATAAAAATAATAAATATATTATTATATAAATATTATTATTTTAATATTTATATTAAATATTTGTTATTATTATTATTATTATTATTATTATTATTATTATTATTATTATTATTATTATTATTATTATTATTATT
>LBNU01032338.1:14547-26789 GCA_014162995.1 Artemisia annua | reverse complement strand
ATATATATATATATATATATATATATATATATATATATATATATATATATATATATATATATATATATATATATATATATCTCTATATATATATATCTCTATATTATATATAACAGGAGGCGTATGACGTCATTAATGCCACCTCATTGCCCAGTAATTCTTATAGCATCCATGTCATCACATTCAGTCCATGTAAGCAATTGTTTTTACCATTTTTTTTTAATTTGATTTTTTTATAAAATTTTCGATTTTTTTAATGCCACCAAGCATTTATAAAGCTAAAATTCGGAAATTATTAAAAATTTTGTAGCTTGCTAGGTTTGAACTCTGGTCTTGGGATCCACATACAAGCGTGTTAACCATTAGGCCACACAAGATTTTGTGATAAACCTTTGGAAACATTAATGACATGCTTAAAATGATATCCTTAATAACATCTCAATGCCCTTATCAAACATATAAACCTAAAAAAAAATAATGCCATACCTTTTTCTCAAAACCCTAACCCCCGTATCCCCCGTCTCACCAAACACTTTTTTCTAAAGCTCTCTTCTCTATTACGGTTTGTTACAAACACAGGAAAAAGGTACACCTCTTTTCCCTCAAAACTCTAATGTTGAAACTTTGTTACTGTGTATGCGTGTTATGCCTTCCTTTTAGTCCCTTCACATAAACTGATAGTTGACAGTTGAATCTAATTGGTTCTTCTTTATATGCTGATAAATTACATCTAAATAGTATATGCATCAATGTCAATAATGCTCTGTTAGGTTTCTGATGACTTATATTGAAAAACAGGTATGTCTTCTTTTCTCATAACCCTGACGAAACTTTGTTATTTTGATGATTTTGTGTATGCACATGCTTTTTTTTTCCTCAAGTTTTTATCCCATATGTTTTGTTTTGTTTTGTTTAAAGGGAGGTCTGGGCCTCTGGGGTTTGGTTTCGTGAACTACGACGTAAATCAGCGGAGGCCATGAAATCCATGGTTGGGCAGGTTAGAAAATAATATCAGTCTGCATCTTTTTTAACTGCACACCTATAATCTTTTAGTATCAAGGTATAAGGAGCAGCACATATGGGGAAAACAGTTTCATATTGAACCGGTACGTGTTAAAGTTTTCACATTATTAAGCATTCTTACTCACTACTTTTGCGTTGTTTATATTACCTATGGAAGAAGCAACTTAATAAATTGCAGCAAAGTACACTGAAAATATTATTGGTCTTCAACTGAAAGTAGACATTCTAGAGACAATTTTGAAAGAAGAAAGCTCAGCCCATGGTGAAATAGCTCTCTGCAAGGATGATTGTCCTTTGGGTGTTGCTTCGAACATTATGCAGGATGATATACGTACAGGTACGTTTAATGACTATTAATATAGTTCCCGCTGTTTGTACAAATAATCTCTTTGGTCGTTATTTATACATAAAGACTGTTTGAGTATTTAGTAGTTTCAAAGTAGCAACAACACGACGGTTACTGCCCAGCTCAAAAGAAAGATACACGCTATTTGTTGACGATGCATCTCACAATGGTGCAGCAGTTGGAAAACAAAGACCTATACTAACTCCTGCCTTCGTTAAAAGCGTTGGAAGGCACATATGCCAGCAGCCGTTTTCTAGATCCATTTCAACACAGGAAGTAAACTGGGTCAACCAGACTTCATTCTAGATAAAGTTTTTATAAAATAGCAAGCGGCCAACAACCACTTCAAGTATCCACACATATATGAAATGTGTATGATTCGAAATAGTGGTTGTGGCTAATTTTGACTTTGATATATGTACAGGTTTCCGAAAGTAGCAGATGTGTTCGATATTTTGAATCTGATGATTGAAATCATGATAAGGGTGGATTCATCCCAAGGGTGCCTAAGCTAATATTTTTGTGTCCAGGTGCCTGAGCTAACATATATCATACATAATCTATCGCGAGACTTCTTACATCCCAAGGGTGGATTCAGCCTGAATGAACGTTGTAGTACATAGTAAAGAATTGTTTTTTAATTTGGTTATTTATGTTATTGTGTACTACTTTCAGATATCCTATGAACCCCTATTGTTTATATCTTAATCCCACCGTCCTCATTCATGTTCGATGATGACCAAGAATCGTGGAATTCAGCTTTTTTGCTCAATTGACGGTGGAGTTGCTTTCGGCTTCCCAGACATACCCAAATGGGCAGAAAATGCACACCCGGAGGGGCAACAAATGCAGGTCTTGTCAGTGGTAAAGATAACATAAATTACATAATTGACGGAAGTATTCAGGATGGTTACATTCATGCCATCCGCCGAGGAAAGAACTTCATCTATATTGAAAATCAGTATTTTCTTGGAAGCTCTTTCGCTTTGCAAGCTGACGATATTGACGTCAATGACGTTCTTGCACTTGCTCTTTCTCAAGTCTTCCCAATCAACATCAGTTGGGGGCCTGTCTTCACGTAAGTTCAGTTTATTTCTTTTTAGCAATTTTCACACGGCTGTGCATAAATTTTCAAGATAAAGTGACTGCACTTGAGAAACGAGTAAGTCCACATTTTTAGTTTCCAGGAATAAAGAACATATAATTACTTACTCGCATTGGTTGTAATATTTCAAATAATTATTTTAGCTTATCAAAGTTTATTACTCCGTACTTTATTGTATTCTCACCAGGTTTCTCTACCGTTGGTATTTCCTGAATCATATGCAAGTAAACATGCCGTATTCGTTAGAAGTAGGAACAACTGAATTAGTAGTTTTGTTGCTAATTTCGGCGACACAAAGATGTGAAGCAACAAAACTTTTTTATTAATGTGTGCGTTGATTACGTAATGGCAGATCACAAGTTCCTGGATGGCCACCTGTCAGAAGATACATTAAGAAAGATATTCGATTGAAAAAGACGAATTGTGAAATTAAGATGTAAATAGATACCAATTGGAAAATTTCTTGTGCAGTTGACTTATATAATGTAGCACCATATCCATAATTGAGGTAAGTGGCAATTTGTGAATGTAGGTATTCAATTCTTTTTATTCAGGTTTTCAAATTATCAGCAAGCCATGTCGAATGTAGCTGGAACGTACGCATACATTGCTCCAGGCAAGTATTTATTTCCCTCATTGTTGCTAGATGACGGGATATTATTATTGTTAACATTGCTTTGGCTTTTCGCTCATAAAACTGTTTTTACTAGCCAGTTTCATTTAATTACTTATCTGCATCTTTTAATAGAATTATGTTTATTTTCTGCAGAATATGGTCACATGATGAACATAACAGAAAAGAACGATGTCTATAGTTATGGCGTGGTGTTTATAGAGATCTTAAGTGGGTGCAATGTAGTTGAGAATTGGCTAAGAGAAGATTTACATATGGTAGGGCGGGTGAGAGTTTATACTTTCTGATGTAAGCATCTCCATATTCCCCATATAGATTCAACAACATAAGACCATCAATTTTTGAATTGACCTAGAATCACTAGCAGTTGTATTTCAGCATTCCAGCTAGCTAGGGACCTAAATGATTTGAAACCAATAACCAGTTTATAGTAATCCGAATTTTGTGGATTGTGTTGCATCTTTACAATTTTTGACTTTTTCCTTTTTGCATTTGAAGGCTCTTTACACAGTGACACTAACAATTTTTTTTGCCTCAGTCCATAGAGATTATGTTGTATCTCTAACAGGTCAATGGGCGAAAGTCAAAATTTTGACACCAAACATCTTCGGATTCACAAAGCTCCTTATCACATAGCAGTGGAGTTTAGACATGCATGCTGACATGAATGTGTTTTGTCGCATCAGGTTACACTCAAAATACTGAAAACGTGGTTGCACCTTCATACCTCGCTAAAAGTGAACGATTGATATTGTATTGATAGTTGATTTGCATTGGTATAAATTACGTAACGGCTGTTGAGCTTATAAGTTGAATTACCGTTAGGCCTTTTTGGGATAATATAAATGATTGTACTATGACGATTAACTCTTGGGAAAATAAATGTCTAGCATTTATACTCATACCAATAAAACATGATCAGCTATTGACTTTTTGTGAAAGACTAAGGCATAGATGTTAGGATTCAAGATGAGCTACAATAGGACAGTTGTATGAAGAAAGGTTAAGATTAAAGATGAGTGGGATGCAGAGGTGAAGGCCACAGGAGAGGAAAAGAGTGGTTAGAAGCAAACAGGTTATTTACTTTTAACGTCAGACTGTATGTTTGATGGTGTTGTTGTTTATCGAATTTGCCTTTCATGCATAAAAGCTGGTAGCCGACGGCAGAAAACTAGATCAATGTCAATGTACAGAAGGAGGTAACAAGTTTGTGGGTCGTGGTGGGTTCACTGAGAAGACAACTCTGAGTTATATGTTCACTGACCAACAGATTTTGCAGTTTAATGAGCCAAATACAAATGGAATATCTACGCCCACTGTGACAATTCAACCACATCTTCAGGGGGTATGTTCTGTTCTTTACTTGGACACGAGTTTATATTAAGTTAATAAGTATTACGAAACGAAAATAGATAAAACTTCGACTGATTTACGGTGCAATCTTTAAGCTGTTTTGTCTTAATATATCTTTAAGCTATTGTGGATAAATGATGTATACTTTCCAACCATTTTTTACCACCCTGGATCATTATTCTTATTTTTTGTTAACTTAAGTTTTTTAAACAATATTTATAAAACACTACGTATGTGATTAAGACTATATATAGTGAACCAAGACTAATACTTACTAGACCATGTTATCAACATGAGGGTGCTTTAACTATAGCTAAACATTAAAAAATACCATTATAGTTATTGTATATATGTTGTTTTTATACCATTCTGTTGTTTACTTTATATCCTTACGTCTTCTGTTGGGTCTAATTTAATAATACAGAGCTCCCTTCATAGGTTGGGAATCTTGATCAAATACTAATAACCAGATAAAAGATGTAGTAGTTCTTATTGTTTTAGATTTACAGTACGAACTACTATTAGCTTAATATTTTTAATTGTAGCTTTTCTAATAAACGTTTACCTATATATTATAAGTCGGGTTTTGTTCAAATTTGATGTCAAACTTAGTTTTAACTTCAAATATTACAAATATGACAAATATGAGGATTTTAACTACAAATGGTGCCAACATCTGTGTGAACATAAACATCACTGTGTAGTATTTACACTGATATATGTTGTATATATGCATTAAATTGTACATGTGCATGTCTCTTTACCACTATATAACAAATAACTATAAAAAATCACAAATATCCGTACATGATTGAATTAAAATGTAAAAGTACAAGTTATGACCACCCATCAGGCGAATAAATAACAAATAAGTATAAAAGATCACTGATATCCGTACAAGATTAAATTAAATCTACAAGTCATGTCCACACGTCGAGTGAATTCATAAGAAATAACTATAAAAGATCACTGATATATGTACATGATTAAATTAAAATGTAAAATTACAAGTCATGCCCGCCCATCGGGCGGGGTTCAAAATCTAGTATATATATATATATATATATATATATATATATATATATATATATATATATATATATATATATATATATATATGTATTTTAGTTGATTTTTCTCTCCCTTTTTTTTGTTTTTCTCAATTTCCGTTTTCCTTGATTTCAAATAACCTTAAAACACTTAAGGACATTCTGAGATGAAAGAAGAAGCATTTAAATGAAATAACAAGATACTTAGAGATTTTGAATAAAAATACGAAATTGAATGAACTTAAACAAAACTTTAATTAAACTTGCAAATTGAAATTACTAATGAAAACTAAGATGTAAAACAGAAAGATACTAGAGAATTGGATGCCTTGAAGGCTTACACAAGTATCCTATTTATACTAAGTCGAAATTAGGGTTCCTTTATCTTGTTGTGCTAATTCTGTGAGAGAAACCCTTGAAAACTTGATCTTTGTGCTTTCCTGAACATATCCCAACCATCCAATTAGATTTTGATCAATCCTGGCCTTTGGTTCAATTTTGACGGGAAATATATTGGGGTGAGATTAGGATTGCCAGCATGGATATGGGGTGGTAGGTATGGTTTGTGAGATGTTAGTGGGATTGGGAGTTGGAATGGGGAAGCTTTTGAGGAGGGTGAAGTGTTGCAGGTTGATGTTGGGAGATGGTGATGGTGGTCTGATGGTTAAACGGGAAAGGGGGAAAAGGTGGGGAAGGGTAGAGTTGACCTGTGTTTGACTTTGGAGATTATAAACGTGGGTTGGTGTTGGGCTGGTGGGGTGATGGGCTGGTGGGGTGATGGGCCAAGGGTTTAATTTGGTATTGGGTTTGTTTGGTTTAGGATTTAAGTTTAGTAGTAAATTAGGTTTAGGCCCAAGGGTGCAAAGTATAAATTCCTGAATTTTTAGGGACTAAAGCTGCCAATTATAGAAACTCTTACCAAGGACCATTCTTGCCATATATTGAATTCCCCAAGGTACTTTGTTGATTAACTTTCCAAATATAAACATCCGGGGACCAAAATTACCAAATTCCAAACTGCAGGGACTAATCATGTACATTCTCCAAAATTTTCACCCAAGGATCAATTTTGTCATTTTAGGATTGTTGGAGGACTTTTGTTGTCTTTCTCTTCACCAAGGACCATTTCTGTCATTATCTGAAAGTACGGGGACCAATCTTGCCAAATGTAAAACTTCAGGAACTAAACTTGTAAATTTTTGAAAGCTTTTCACCCAAAGATCATTTTTGATAACTTTTGACTTTTAAGAACTTGGTTTGACTTTTCTCTCAAAATAAATGCTCAGGGACTAATTTTGTCAAGTTTTGAAAGTTGGGGGACTGAAACTGCCAATCATGCAAACTTTGGTTGATTTTCATCTGTTTTTAATCATTTCGCATCTAAAACATATAAAACACGATCTTTGAGATATTTTCTGTATTTTGATGTATTTCTGAGTGTTTTCAGATGTTTTGGCAGTTTATATTAACCAAAAATGATGAGTATTTGCACACTCATCATGGTAGCAACTTAGTTATAGGTTAAGACTATTTGCTTATATTTTTCATTTTACACCATTATTGTGAATTCCATGTCTTATCCTACCCTTTAGTTGTGAATCATGCTTAGGTGAGGGATTTGAGCAGTCTTTGGTGTCTTGCCCGGCGTTCCGGTCATGTACCATTGCCTTTGTCGCTCTGCCGTAGTATGTTAGTAACAACACTACACCCCTAGTCTTATATATGTTCATTCAATATTGCCTTTAAGAATTGTTTCGACCTTAGCTCTTGTGATTAAGATTTATGTAACCGCCAAGCTTATGATAGAATACATTCTATGACTGTGCGTTGAGTGATCACCCCGAAATTAACACTTAGATTAAGAGAGAGTATGAGTGTTTGTTTCCATTTCGTGAGGTGTTCGGCTTTAATATATTCTAGCAAAAGAAATTTTTAGATTCATATCTTCCAGTTTCTTGGGAGATATCTTTTTAAGAATTATTCAAATAAGGTCTACTTGAGGGCAAGTAGAGTTCAAGTGGGAGGATATTTGATAACATCAAATCGTACCCGTATTTTAAGTGTTAATTTCCCCCTAAATCGCTCATCTTTTATGTTAATATGTTGGATATATACTTCTATTTGTGTATTTTCCATTTTCAGGGCAAAAATGAGCAAAGGAACGAAAAGACGCGGATTTGGAAGGTTTTACACGCGTATTAATGAAGTATGCTGATTTTGCATTAACTACGGCATAGATGTTCCATCTACCTACGTCGTAGCTATCATCTACGAAGACTATGGCGTAACCCAAGACACAATTACGACGTAGTTGAACATCAAAGGGTTCTACGGAGTAGCCTCTCTCCAGCTACGGCGTAGACGTCAAATTCAAGCAGTAAAGAACTATCGAAGCCAACGAGGAAACTACGGCGTAGTTCCAACATAACTACGCCGTAGACATGACAGCTGACGAAACTACGTCCGTAGCACAAGGTCTAGCTACGGCGTAGGCATAATTATCGAAGACTACGGCGTAGCCAACCCTAGAGCTACACCGTAGCTATGTCGGGTGATAACATCAAATTTACCCCTAATCTAAGTGTTAATTTCCCCCTTAAAATGCTCATCTTTTCTACTTATATGAAGAATATATACTCTTATTTCTTCCTATTTTGGTTTCAGGGAAAAGATGAGTAAAAGAACGAACTTAAGCGGAAATGGAAGGACTTTGGAGCAAATACGTGGAAATTATGGATTCTGCACTAACTACGGCGTAGAGGTTCATCTACCTACGCCGTAGCAAGGCTTCACGAAGACTACGCCGTAGAAGCTCTCCTACCTACGGCGTAATAAAGAATTTATGAAGATTACGGCGTAGCCCCACAACAGGCTACGGCGTAGAAGTCCACTGAAGAACACTACGGAGTAGGCAACTATCCAAGCTACGACGTAGGATCTCATTTGAGGCAGTAAAGAACTAACGAGGCCAAGGAAGAAGCTACGGCGTAGCCACCTTATCTGCTACGCCGTAGGATGTTTATCACCAAGACTTTACGCCCGTAACACTTGATCAAGTTACGGCGTAACAATATTTGCAAAGGTTCGACATAACAACCCTAATACGCTACGCCGTAACATAGTCGGGGCCTATAAATACCAACCCTAATTCCGAGTTTTTGATATCACTTCCCATCTTTTCACCACAACAACTTTGGGAAAAACTCAGGAAAGAGGGAGAACGGAGTTCTAGCCACATCCAATTCATTTCCAAGGGAGGAATCACACACCGATCATAAGTGTTTTCATTCCTTTACTTTGTATTTGATTCATGCTTAGATTTGTAATAACTCAATCCTGTTTTACTGCAATTATGAACATGAGTGGCTAAACACCTTTTGGTGTTAGCCTAGTTATGAAATATTTATGATATTGGTTTAGTTTTCCACGCATCTATTGTCTATTGTTTGTTTACTTTCATGGCGAGGCTTGGGACACTCTAGTTCCCGTAGTGTTTAGCGTTGGTTGTTCCTTAGAGGCTTGTGGAATTAACCCTAGGAAGCAAGCCGCTAAGGATGTGACTTGGTAAGGGTTAAGTGCCAACCGTAATCGTCTTCCCTTACCATGCATGTGCGAATTAACCCTAGGACCACCTACCAATGCCTTACACTTAACGGAGTTAGAGGGGTGTAAGATCTGACCATGCCGCATTCGTTAGTCTTGTCCATGTTAGTAGAGGTACTTAATGACTCTTATGTCTTCGTACCGATGAACCCACGATTTTACAATAACTTTGGATAGGACAAGGTATAAGATAGATCGAGTTTGACCATCTGACCCGAAATGAATATTGAATCCCCGAACGATATGATAGGATGCACCTATAGGAAAACTAGTCATGATCATAACAAGAGTAGTAATTAGGTTAACACTACTCCTCTCTACTGATTTCCTTCAATTTACTTATTGTCTTGTTATTTACTTTTATTAGTTTAATTAATCTTTCAACTCAAAACCCCTTTTTACATGTGACACGACTTAGATAATTTCCGCACCTTAGCTCTTCGGACGACCTCGGCTTTACCATTTAACTATACCACACACGACCGGATACACTGTCCGTTAGTGCGTAAAAGGTAGACCTTAGGTAAACGAGACTTTATAAATATTAAAACCTGGTCAGTAAAACCTGCATCAAGTTTTTGGCGCCGCTGTCGGGGAGCTATTAGGATTTTATTTAAGTTTTTAATTTTTGTTTTATTTTCAGTACTCACGGTTATTTTCAAGTTTCAGGTATTATGGCAGAAATTGACATTGACAACCTCACGCTTGAAGAATACTTGGCTCTTACACGAGAAGATCTGGGGCCTGGTTTGGTTAGGCCAGCTATTGGGGATGATGTGCAGTTCGAAATTAAAAATCAATTCATAAAGGAACTGCGTAAAGACCCATTTTCTGGAAGCAAGACGGAAGATGCTCATGAGCACATTGATAATGTTCTCTACATTGTCAGTTTGTTCACCATTCCGGGGGTATCTCATGATGCGATAATGCTCAGAGTATTCCCAATGACATTGACTGGAGCTGCAAAAAGATGGATCGACAGACTACCAGCAGGGACGGTTAGCACTTGGGCTCTCTTGAAGAAGCACTTCATCCAAAGATATTGCCCTCCTTCAAGGACGGCAAAACAGCTTGAAGATATTCACAACTTCAAGCAAGATGGGGATGAAACATTGTACCAAGCTTGGGATAGGTACAATGATCTTTTGTACAAATGCCCTACTCATGATCTCAACAAGCAACAAATGGTCAACATTTTTTACAAGGGGATCAACATCTCAACCCGCCAGATGCTAGACTCTTAGGGATCGATCCCTAGCATGAATCCGAATTAAGCTTTAAAAGCTATTAAAGATATGGCGGACCACTCTCAGAAGTGGCATGAAGGTGGAAGTAGTAGGAGCATTGTTGGAAACTTAGAAGGAATCACCCTTATCACTAATAAGATCGAAAGCTTGGGACGTGACATTAGGAAACTTAAGGAAAATGTGCATGCCATAAGATCTGAACGTGAACACAGAAGCGATAAGGAAGTAATAAAATAGGAAGTCAAGAGAATGGAAGAAACCATAGGAGCTAACAAAACACACATAGGGCCAGGAAATGGAGCCAAATATCGTGTGGGACCTCAGGGGTGGTACACTAAGATTGAAAAAAGGCCACCCTATGAAGAGAGAAAAATTAGCCTAGAAGAAATGGTAGATAAGCACATCGAGGAATCCTCAAGGAAGAATGCAAAATTTCAAGAGTGGATGAACGAGATGGAAGTTGACACCGAAAGGAATTTACGAAATCANCAAAACACACATAGGGCCAGGAAATGGAGCCAAATATCGTGTGGGACCTCAGGGGTGGTACACTAAGATTGAAAAAAGGCCACCCTATGAAGAGAGAAAAATTAGCCTAGAAGAAATGGTAGATAAGCACATCGAGGAATCCTCAAGGAAGAATGCAAAATTTCAAGAGTGGATGAACGAGATGGAAGTTGACACCGAAAGGAATTTACGAAATCAGAGCGCCGCTATCAAAAATCTTAAGACTCAAATCGGGCAATTGGAAAAGAATATCCGAATTAAGACACACAGAGCCGAACTTGAGGAGTGTAAGGTTCTCTCCCTAAATGAAGAGAATGAAGAAACCAAAAGGAACAGGTTCCGAGGACAATTTTTGTGGAGTTAGCTACTTGCGGGAAAACAATATTGCCTACGGAAGGATTTCCAGCCAACTTCCAGACAAAGAACCTAATCCAGGAAAGTTTTTACTTCCATGCACTATTGGTAATTTTGATATATTTGCTCTAGCCGATTTAGGAGCCAGTGTTAACATGATGTCATTTTCACTGTTTAAAAAATTAAATCTTACTAACCTTAAGAAGACAACATCAATGGTCCACTGGTACAAAAAGTTCTATCAGTCACGCCCAAAATGCGTGACGATAGGCATATAGTCACACACGTTTTTTTCGTCGTGTGTCACCAAAAGTCCCGCCACCGTAGGTGGCATATGGTGACGTTGTTGAGTTATGGTTTTCCAACGCCTTTACCACAAGCCATAACCTTGCGGGCTAGCCAACTCTTCACCGAAGATATGGTGAGTCGAATACCATACAATTTTTGGCAAATTGTAAGCCGTAAACGGATTTGATTAATCTTTACCTAGAGCCGTTTGCTCCAGGATTAGCCAATCCTTATGTGTGCTAGACATGGTGGATCGATTACCATTTATTTCATTAGTGCAAAGCACTTTCCAATAAAATATTTAGCCAAAATGGGGGAATATGGCTCTAAAAAGGTACACATTTGATCAAAATTGCCAAAATTCCCTCCCCCACACTTAGAAATGAATATTGCCCTAAATATTCGAAGTCCCGGCTATTATGCCGATACTTTAAAACGTGAAAACTTAGATTTGGGCAAGTGTGGGAACATCATAGTTAAAGGAAATGAGCTAAATAGCTAAAGCTTCTTAAATAGAAGCTATCACTTCTTTTAAAATGATGATTATTATTATTATTATTATTATTATTATTATTATTATTATTATTATTATTATTATTATTATTATTATTATTAATATTATTATTATTATTATTATTATTATTATTATTATTATTATTATTATTATTATTATTATTATTATTATTATTATTATTATTATTATTATTATTATTATTATTATTATTATTATTAT
>LBNU01032337.1:17371-38967 GCA_014162995.1 Artemisia annua | reverse complement strand
TTTTTTTTTTTTTTTTTTTTTTTTTTTTTTTTTTTTTTTTTCTTTTTCTTTTTCTTTTTCTTTTTCTTTTTCTTTTTAAGCATCTATGTTTCTAGAAAGTAAAGGTGCATATGTGTTTTTTTTTAAAATAATGTAAATTCACATGTATTTTTATTGTACACTAATTTAACTTCAAAGGAGCTTTACTTAAAAATATAATTGCACATATGTTTCTACCGTATATTCTATAAACTTTTTAAATAAAAACTAAAAACATAAACTATAGTTGTAACCTTTAGATTTATTACAAACCAAGAACATAATGTAATACACAAATTTTTATATCAAATGAAATACAAATCAAATGTATCATTTTGAATATACATATGCACGCCTTCTAAGAACATATGCATTTGAAGTTTCTCATCAGATTCTTTCGAACATGTGTGCACGTCTTCCAAGAACATACATGCACGCCTTCCAAGAACATATATGTTCTTCCGGTTTCTCATCAAATTCGTTAAAACATATGTGCACGTCTTCCAATAACATACATGCACGCCTTCCAAGAACATATATGTACTTCCGGTTTCTCATCAAATTCGTTAAAACATATGTGCACGCCTTCAAAGAACATATATGTACTTCCGGTTTCTCATCAAATTCGTTAAAACATATGTGCACGCCTTCAAAGAACATATTGTCACGCCTAGAGAAAATAATAGTCAAGATTAAATACTTTTTGAAGAATGCTTTCTCTTGATCTAAGGACTACAAATTAATAACATCAATGACCACAACATCTTTGAAAATTAATACATATTACATAAAAGAATAAAACTGACAATCCATAGCGTCTTTTAAAACTACCCAGCAGAGAAGAGGAGCAATTACAACAATTTGCACATAATAATTATCTTGATAAGACTCTTTTTATTGACTTAAATCATATATTTGAAAAACGGTAGCACACCACAGTTAATCAAAACTTATCGATAGTGCAAAACCTTTAACACACTTTTAATATCTTTCATAAGTCAACTATACCAAATTAAAACAATAGTTAAAAAGAACAGGTCCAAGAACTGATCGAAAATCACCCAAAGTATATCTTTATTAAATGACTTTCAAGTATACAACCTTCTAATTTGTTTTATTCAAAATAACTAGAATAATATGGTTTAAACATATTGAATGCTTGTTATTTGTTCAACCTTGGACGAATACTTGTTTGACCCACTACCTAACTCTCTCAACCTATTCATCTTCTACCATTACCTAGTCACTAATCAACAGATAACTTATTGACGTTATTACTTTTATAAAATAACTTTCAAGCAGAAGTTTATTTAATGTCGGTCTCTGTTTTGATCATCAAATGAATAGCAGATCTATCATGTGAACTTTTTGTAAAAATAAAAATGAATAAATAAAAATTAAAATATCAAACATACCTATAATATTTAACAATCGAGTCTCTCGAATTGCATATCCATGAAAGGTCGTGTAAAACACATCAAAAGAAACAGAACATAGATCGAATCAAACTGAACACAGATCGCTAAAGGTCTCGTGTACAAGATCGAAACAGATGATTGTGTTCATTATGTGACCAAGTTTCGAGATTCACATAAGAGAGGAACAAAATTTGGGGCGGCGGTTTTTTTTGAGAGAGATATAGAATAGGTTTAGTGTGAGATAAAATATGCAGTGATAGAGGAGAGTTCAAAAAGATTCCACTAAAATTATTTTAAAAAAGACTAGAATACCCTTTTTCTCTTTATCAGATGTTCCACCTTTTTTATTTAATTACAAGAGTGCCACAATCATTTTTAACCATTGATCAACTAATCCAATGGCTCAAAAAGAGTTCTCGCACTTAACAGGGTTCTGAAAATAAAGTTACACTATATATATATATATATATATATATATATATATATATATATATATATATATATATATATATATATATATATATATATATATATATATATATATATATATATATATATATATATATATATATATATATATATATATATATATATATATATATATATAGTCTTCCAATTAATAAAACTTAACTAACTAAAATGTACAACATTTAAATTCAAGACTTGGTCACTTTGAAAATATATATGGGTCGACTTTCTTCGTAACCGAATGATACTTAAGTTGTGTCTAGTTTCACATATATAAATTGGCATTAAATTTGTCCTCCAATTTCTCCCGTAAGTCATGCTAGTTTCCCATTTTGACTCCCCACAAAATCAGCACTTTACCTTTTGAAAACTCTCCTAATCGGTTTTATATTCTACCGAACTTTCACACCCCTTTATTTCTCATTTATCACATTTAAAACAAAACACAAATTCTCCAAACCCTAAAACTTTTAATCACAAAAGTAGGCTGAATGAAATTTCTTCCCTCATCTCAACACAAAAACCGAATACCATCCCCTGATATCACATGCATGAAAACTTACAACACAAAAATTACGGTGTCAAGTTTTCTCCCATTCTTTTTCGGTTCGAAAGGTGGTGCAAGGAGGTTCGATCGCTAGTATTTTGACATGGTACGAAGGTGTTGGCCATGAGTACATATTTCAGTTCGAAGGTAGTGATTGTCGGGTTTTAAATTCTGGTTCGAGGGTGTGGGTTGCTTGTTTCGACTTGAGCTTGGACTAGTATTCGATCCTGTTCTCGTTTTTCTTCTTGTGTCACGCTTCGAGGGTAACATTTTCCAGCCATGTTCAATTACCTCTTTAATTGTTTTTTTTCTTTCTTTTTCGATCGTGTGTATGTCTCCATAATCGGCTAATGAATCACATGTTTTATTTGAATTAAGGCTCACATAAAATCATAAGAATCACATATAATAACGAGAACGACAAGAATAATCGATTATAAACATTGTGTGTACATTCGACTATTTTGGTTAAACTTGGTTCGACAATGGTTTGAATTATATAAGATAGCAGTTAATCGAATACAAAGAGATTGGAACATGTTTCAATAAATTTCGAATGTCATGAAGCATGAATCTTCTGAATGTCACCATGTACTAATACCTAGTTTTGCAATATACTAATGAATTATGAAACAATGAAAACTAGAAGGTAGTTGGGTCTTGCATGCTCACTAAAGGTAGATACATATACATGCACGTAATCTGAATTAAAGGAATTGGTTATTTACGAGATATGGTTTTGTGTGTTATTTAAGTCACGAGAGGGTGTGTGTTGCGGCTTATTTAAACAACAAGAGAAGTATTTGTCTCGGCATATTTTAACAAGAGGGTGTCATGAACTTGTTACTTTCAATTAATAAAAGTCTTGGGTCGTCACGGCATAAATATTAACACCATGGGTACGTTACTAAATTATATAAAATTATAATGACGAGGTCCAAAATTATTATCTTAATATTAATTTATTAAAATAAACTTTAAAATAATTTTATTTGACTTTTGATATTTAATTTTGATAATTTACATTTTAGACCCTAAACTTATAATATTGACATTTTAAAACCTAATCTATTATATTGGTCATTTTAAACTTAAATATTATTAATTGCCCATTGTAACCTTTAAGTATTAAATTACTAATTCGGGAAACTTACTAAATATGGTAATTCGGGAAACTTGCTAAAAACGGAAAGTTACTAATAAAGAAAAGTTACTAAAAATGGAAAACCGACTAGAATGAGTAATCTGATTTAAAATAAGTTATTAATAAGACGATCATTAATTCGTGTAGATTCGCTGAAGAATGAGTAACTCTCTATCCTTGTTTCTGATATGGTTTCATCTGCGGTTTGAGGTACAGATATTCTGACCTTTTCAGTAAAGGTTTCTCATGATCTCTTTTCTTTTGCTACCTTTCATTCTGTTTAGGGTTTCTGATGCCATTGCTATGAAACCCCATTTTATTTTCTAAACCTTTTCTGTGATGAACCTTTGTTATCTGAACCTTCTGATTTGGACTTTCTGATATGACTATATGATATGGACTTCTGATATGATCTGATTATGATGACCTATAATCTGTGTCATTTATGACATTCTGTTTGACCTATTCTAGTTTGACACCCGAGCCAAAGTTTGTTTCACTAGGCATGGGGGTTCCATGTCCGTGTCAGTGATGCACCTCTGACATGACTCTAGGGCAGTGGAGTGATGTTCTGCCACGTCCCCTTATCTGTTATCTGTTATGAGCTCAATTATCTGTTTATTATGGCCAATATTATTTCTGTGGGGGCGTATGGATGCATCCTAGATCTGTTTCTGTTATCTGTTATCTGTATATGGTGAATGTGGCTGTGTGTGCAATACACGTCCTTCACAACCCATTGAGGTCACCCCTCTGTTTACATCTGATATTCTGAGGCCTCCCCTCATTATGACTATGACTGATTATGATTATGATGAAGGCATTATTATGAAGGCATTATTATATCTGTTTCTGGGCTCATGGTCGATGACTAACCTTTACCTTACCTCTTACTACTATTTCATACTTACCTTTGATTTCATTCTGTTATTTCCTTTACACCTTATTCAGTATTCATTCTGTTTCATTATTACTTCGTTGTTATATCTGTTCACTGGGCTTTTTAAGCTCAGCCGCGTTTTCTTTCTTACGCGGCAGGTTTTAGTGGGAAGCTGGGATATGAGTGAAGAGTGCATAAGATATTAGTGGACTTCACCTTGATAGCTATATTCTGGATTAGAGATGACTAGAAGAGATTTATATTTCAGACTTAGCATTTCATTATTTTTCTCTTTTGTAACCTTGTATTTTAGATTATTTTCCTTTGTAACCTTTGGAATTCTTTTGTATTACTTATGTTGTATGTCTGTATATGCTTTGATATGTCACCGTAATGTAGCACTTCTAGCCTTGTCGGGTTGGGGTGTTACAATTTGATTGTACTTGTTTGATGTTTAGCTGCTAGATTTAGTGTTAGTTTAGTTTGTTTGATCATTAGAATTGATTTGAGTTTGAATCTGTTACTTATAGCTTCTAATTTGATCATACACATGGATATGTGATTCCGCTTTTGTATGTTGTTGTTTGTTCATGATCTGAGTTCCATGGATGTTATTGTATGATAATTGATGATTGAAATTGAGATATGCTTGCTTGATCACAGTTTGGTAGCTATATTGAGAGATTAGGGAGTGTTTGGATCTGCTGAGAATTGGTTGTTGTTGCTGTTAAATTGTTAGTGTTTCTGAATAATTGGTTCACTTAGGTTCTTTTTAGATCAAAACCTGCATAAATACAATAGTCACATAGATAAAAGTCAAAATTAGATAATAATCTCTTTTCTTCCTGCTAAGTTTGTATCTGCTCTTGTCTGATTGTTCATCTAGCTATATTTCATGTTTGTGTTTGATAATTTCATAGTTAAACCAGTTCTATATACATCTAGGATTAGATTTAGGCTCTTGAATCTGAGTTTGGTCAAACTTTATAATGCAATAAATAGTCAAAAATCTGCAGTTAAATAGTTTTAGTCAGCTGAATTAGACCTTAATTAGTGTTCAATTTCCATGTTTGTGATAGGGCTTTTCATGTTTTAGTGTTCTCAGCTTGGTTGTTGATCTTTTGCCCCACTAGGTTTCTACTATTCAGCTTATTTAGTCACCTTATTTTAATCTACAAGTTAGGCTTAAAAGTGGTGTTGACTGAATTTTCATTTTCATTGCACTTGGTGCATTTAGCTTGTGATCTCTTTATACTTGGTTGTTTTGAGTTTGAATTAGTATGTTTAAGCCTAGTTCTTAGTTCTGAGCCTTCTGAGTCACTTTTGTGTTTATTAGACGCTTATTAGTGCTTATCCCACTTGTAATTGGCTGTATTTGTACGAATCTGCATTCCATTTGTTCTTATTTGCATGAATTTGAGTTTGCTTGAATGTTAGTAGCTTCCTGTACTATTCTCATTTAGATTTGGTTCAAGTGCTTATTAATAAGCACTTGAATAAGCTGTTGTTTAGCTCAATAAGCACTTAAGTGCTTATTTTTCAAAAAGTTTTTCTCACAGTAGATTTAGAATAATATTTTAGATTTTCCATAAAAATTCCAGATTTAATTGATTAGTTTTACTATTTCTTTTCATTTTTAAATAGATTTTAGAATTTAAAATCATTTTTAAATACAAAATAAATCACAAAAAGACAAAAATATTTTCCGATTCTATTTTTAATTTTCATTTTCAGTTTAATAAAATTTTTAGAAAATAATTTTGTAGAATAAAATTTTTCATTTTATAATTAGTTTGAATTTCTTTTATTAAATAAAAACACAAAAATAGTTTTTAATTCATATTAAATAAATAAAAAGCCAAAAAAATATTTTTCTTTTTCTCAAAATTCTTTTTAGTTGTTTAAGATTTTTAGAAAATTGTTTCACATTTTTAGGATCATTTTTCAATAAAAGTTACATTTTATTTTGTACGTTACGTTTTAAATACGCGTTTGAATTCCCGTTTTTAGATACTTGTGCATATATAGCTTATACTTTTTGCATTATTAGTCATTTCTTATCACTATTTGAATTTGAATTTCACTATTTTCTTTTTTTCACTTTTCACAAACACGGTTTCTCAAATCACGATTAACGAGATTCCATTTAACCTTCGCACGGACACGACCCGGGTATTTTCTTATTTGTTGAGAAATTACTTGGATATATACTATACTATACACAACACATCAAGCACCACCTCTAATAAGATGACTCATGCTACGAGCCCAATTTCCTCAGCATCATCATCTTCCTACATCACTCCTAGACCAAAACCTCAATCTCAGTCTAGTGGTATATTGGAAGATGTACTTCACTCTTTTGTTGCTGATTGTGAAGATCAACAGCAACTAGCTTTGAGGATTTTGATCAAGTTGACCCGCCAGATTTGGAGGAGATGAACTTGAAGTGGCAGATGGCCATGCTCTCAGTGAATATCAAGAGGTTTGAGAAAAAAGCTGGGAGAAAGTTCAACTTCAGAAAAAGGGATCCAACAAGATTCGATAGAAGGAAGGTCAAGTGCTATACTTGTGGTCAGGTGGGTCACTTCTCAAGAGAGTGCAAGGATAGGAAGTATGAGGATGAGTTAGGTACTCTGCCTATCAGCAGAAGCAAGTGGGAGCTGGAGATACCAAAGCTATGATCTCTTTGGATGAACATGTAAACTGAAAGGTGCATGAGCCTGATGATGGTGAGATTGATAGTTCTAAGTTGAGTGGATTGCTGGCCAGTTGTGACACAGAGGATCAGCAAGATCAATTTGCCTTTATGGGCATCTCTCATGTACATAATTGTGTCTTTGGTTGTGATGTAAAATATAATGCCCTTAAGGAGTCTTATGATGATTTGAAACCTAAATATAATGAATGTTATCTAGAGGTTCAGTCTTACAAAAATGCTTTAAAAACCTTAGAAAAAAAGAAAATTTGGTTTCAAAAGAATCAGCTTACTTATGAAGAAAAGATAAGCGTGTTAGAAAGAGATCTATCAAATACTAAAAATGAGTTAAAATATTCTGAGAAAAAAAAAGCTAAATTAGATTTAGAAAAACAAGTACTGCAAGAGAAGCTAGATGAGGAAGTAGCTAGACATAAAAAATGGTTAATTTCAGGTGATAAGTTAGCTAGCTTTCTCTATGGGAGTCAATCTCTAAAATCTGAGATAGGATTAGGTTTTAAGAAATATGTTGGTGTAGAGGCAATCAATGATATGTCTAAATCTACACAAGCAGGATTAGAAAATTATGTAAAAGAAGGAGAATTGCATGCTGTACCTGGACCAATTAGAGGAGAACATATGCCCACCACCAAAACTACAGACTTTGATGGATCACACCATCTATATGGCAAAAAGTCAAGTGACTTGCCAGACCCTGATTGTAAATCTACTGACTTTGTCTCTTGTTCTGACAGTGACAAGTCCTCAGACCAAGGGTCTACTACCTATACCAGCTGTGATTCAAGTGAAAAGTCTGACCTACCCAAGACCTCACCCAAGCATACACCCAAGATTCCCTACAAGTCTGTTAGAGTTGCTGCTGATGAATCCAATTCAAAGACAGCTTCCCTTAGAGACTTGTCATTTAATTCTCTGCAAAACAATGTGTTTAATTCTGTCAAAAACAATTTTGTTAATGTTTGTGGTTTGAATACTTTTTCATGTAATGGAACATCTTTCACATTGAATAAATCTTCTAAAAAGAAGAAATGTTTTGTTTGTGGAAGTAAATTTCATTTGATTAAGGATTGTAATTTTCATGAGCAGAGAATGGGTGTTTGTGCTAACCAAAAGAGACCTAGACCAATGTGGAAAAATGTTAATGATATACCATCATATGTTCCACAAGCAACCCATAAAACCAGCAAATACATTTTTGCTGATAAGTCAGTTTCTGCTGACAAGCATGTTTCTGCTGGTAAAACCTCTCCATCTATTTGGAGAAGATCTGTTGCTAGACCATTTGTGAGACCAACTAGTACTTATTTTCAGAATGGTTATTGGCCTGAATTTCATGACTCAATGTATGTGGGAGGGGGATATTGGGATACTGCTATTAAGCCCTCAGCAGGTTGTTCTTGGAAACAAAAGGGACCTAATTTTCAAAGAAGGACTAAGAACAATGGTGGATCTTATATATCTACATGGCCTAACTCTTATGTCCACAAGGCAGGCTCAAGTCAGTAATGACTTGAGTCTCCAAAGTGTACTAATATTTTGTGTATATTTTTGTTGTTGTAGGATCATCCTCTTAAAAGTAAAGATGTAGGCATAGTATATATTGGTTGTTCCAGAAGCATGTCATGGAACAAAGAAAAGATGCATAATTTTGTGCCCATTCAAGGAGGCACTGTGACTTTTGGTGGAGGAGATGGTAGAATCACTGGGAAAGGAACCATTAGAACCTCTAAGTTGGATTTTGAGAATGTGTACTATGTGAAGGAACTGCAAAATTTCAACTTGTTCTCAGTATCACAAATTTGTGACACCAAGAACAAAGTATTCTTCTCTGAGGATGAATGTCTTGTACTCTCCAAAGACTTCAAGCTTCAAGAAGATACAAGCATTCTGCTGAGAGTTCCCAGAAGCCACAATTTATACACATTCAATTTGAATGATGTCCAACCTGAAGGTGACCTAACATGTTTGGTGGCTAAAGCATCCCTGGATGAGTCTACAAAATGGCATAGAAGGATGGCTCATGTGAACTTCAAGACCATCAACAAACTTTCCAAACTTGGTCTAGTTCATGGGCTTCCTTCCAAAGTCTTCACCAATGAGCACAATTGTGTTGCCTGCAACAAAGGAAAGCAACACAAAGCCTCCTACAAAGCCATTACAGCTGTGAGCACTATCTCAGAACCTCTTCAGTTGCTGCATATGGATCTCTTTGGTCCAACTCAAATCAGTAGTATTGATCACAAGTACTTCTGCTTGGTAATCACTGATGACTATAGCAGGTTTTGTTGGGTATTCTTTTTGAGAACTAAAGATAAGACTTTTCCAACTTGATGCGCGGGATTGCGACCACGCACTAGGGTTTTACCTCTCAAGGGATCTTGAGAAGCTTGCAATCCCCACCAGGCAGTGTACCTGACCGATGTAGTACAGTGTAGTGGCAGGTACCGGGGGATTGATCGTTCTCTGCGGGAATAGTGTCGTTAGGATTGAAAAACTGCTCTAATAGGTCTAAGGGTGAAGGAAGATTCTTTTTGTATTTTTATATTTTATGGAAAGCAAGTAAAAATCTCGGGTTTTGGAAGAGTGGGCGGAATTAGTTGCTAGTCAACTAACCCGAATTACTACTAATGCAAATAAAATAAAATAACGAAAAAGTAAATGGTTGTGAAAACTATAATGGAGAGAAGTGTGTTTACTTAGATTTCCTTACTCCCTAACTATCTTTTACCGATTGATTAGTGTGTATTAATTGCGTGGATGACGGATTGTATTCCTTAATACCATTCGTAGGGGTGTGTACGGACTTCCCCTAACTCTATGAGATCCTACTTCACTCCTATGTCGAGCCGGCTAAGAAGCTCCTAACATGGGATCACTAGAATTCACTCATGCATTAAATACAATCAAAATAACCTTAGTACACCTTGGTTCATGTTTCTTAAGACGTTCAAGCATGTTACCAACCGGAAGTCTGCCAGTTTTCTTAAGCCTAACATCGATAATCACCCATCCAATACAATTAATAACACACCATTCAATCAATAATCAATAGTTAGGTTTCATTAGATCTAAGCAAACACAAAGAAAATCTAGCCTAGCATGTTAAACAAAAGACAAGAACAAGATAGAATCAAACAACACATAGACATATTGAATGATTAATTGATTACTTATCTTCAATGTAACATGAGAGATCCAAGGGTATAAAACCCTTAAAAAAGCTGCAAAAATCGTCTAGGGTTTCTCTCTAAAAAGTTCCACACGAATGACTAAAAATTATGCGAATATATATAGAAAAACAGATCTGACGGCGTCACGTTATGGACTTGACGCCGTCACCTCGCCGTGGTTAGGGTTTCTTGATAGCCTTCTTGACGCCGTCCCTCTTTAATCCGTTCTGGCTTATCAAGGCTTGACGCCGTCAGGAGGGGTCTTGACGCCGTCTGGAGTACTGTTCCAGCAGATTTTGACACTTTGTCGAATTCTTCACTTTTATGCTCCGAAAACGTCCAAAATGCTTCCTTTTCCAGAATTTCTCTCCAAAGTACCTAAAATGCCAAAAGGAACGATTTAGGGCGATATTTGATCAAATAAATACGATTTAGGGCTTAAATGACCCCCGAAAAGCGGTACACTTTTCGCCTCATCAAATACCCTTACACTTGAGATTTGCTTGTCCTCAAGCAAATGCGCTTTTATTCTAATCAAAATACAAGTTAGGGGTCATTTAACACTAATATAAAAGTAATTACAACAAATAATCGTTCCACTTTAATCATAATAAGCACGGAGATTACACACTAGCACCTCACAAGTAGTGTTTAGATACTCACATCTCTCAGGTGTCATAGAATTATATCTCATAAATGAAAATGAACAATATCTCTCACTACCTGTCATAGCAAATAGATTACCATAGGCTTGGGAAAGGATCGAAAACCTTCTCCACTAGGCGTAAGCACCTAAGATAAACTATCAAAGAGGGCTTTACAAAAGGGTTTGTAATGAGGTGTAGGGATATGATAAACACGGTTTTGTTGGAAAAGGGATATTTTACTGGTGGCGAGTTAAAGATCTTGATTAATTACATGTACAATATGGCGTTGCTAAGCCAAGACTAGACTCGACTTAAGCTAATCAAAAATTAATAAAAACATAAAAGGAAACGGGATGGTAGTCCGTATGTTTTTTTTTCTACTTTTCTTTTTCTCATTTGTTTTTTTTGCATACACTCTTGCCCTACCATCCAAAATAATACATCATAGGGGCCTCGGTTCTCCCCTTACACTTGAACTTTTACATACTTTACAAATAACTATTCTAATGACTCGAATTAAGATAATCGAAACACTTGGAGTATTTTTAAAATATTTAGCTCATATGGGGGTAATAATGTTGTTCTTCCCCATTACTCCATTACACTAATACTTTACCCATGAGTCCCAATCGTCCCAAAAAAATATGTACAATGATATGACTTGACTTAGCAACCATGTAATCAATTAGATAATTAACTAAGGGTTTAAACAAATGTTGTCACAATATTTCACTAAAGATGAGTGCATACAAGGTAGGCTAAGGCGATTTGGGTGTACATTTAAGTGGGGTGTAACAAATTCTTCCTTTAAGTAAAATGCTTAAAGTTAGAAATGAAGAGGATATGCTCAGAGGGGTGTACTAGGGGTATCGTATACCAAAAATGGGTACAACGCAAGGGTGTGGGAGAATTACTTGACCAATGAAGTCAAAGTAATTATAACAAAAACACAGGTGTAAAATAATGGGTTAATCCTAATGCCTCTTATCATGTAGTAAATCTAACTACACGAATGTAGTCTCACTTGTGAATTCGGGATGGTCCTAACGCAAGTTCTAGAATCTAAGTGCTACCAGTACACACATCATAGCATTAAAGATGAATGCTTTTCCTACCAATTCTAGGGGCGAACCTCACATATTTGGGGTGGAAATTTTTTTAATGGTACGGTTTTTGTGCTAGTCATATAACTCCTATCCATGAGACGCTCATTAAGACCAAAGTTTCACTCCTAAATGTTGTAAAAAATTTTAAATTTGGCACTAAAATTGCCCTAACAGGTATTTATCTCAGTTTTATTACACATCTACCATTAAACAAACAAAAATCAAGCGTAATTGCATTCTCTAAGGTATCGTAATTTACCCCCCCCCCCTTACACTTAAGATGAACATTGTCCCCAATGTTCAAATAATAAGATGTAAAAGTAAATAAGGTAAAAGAATGAAATCAAATACTCCCCTGATTCGCTCGGTAGATAAAGGGGTAACATGGTTAGATCTTCTTCCAAGAAAATGAACACTCAAAGCTTCCCTTCCGAAATATAAATCATCTTCTTGTCCAAAATAACCTGTTAAACCTGAGAAAACAAACACGAAAACCTGCATAACATCGGCGGGATAAATCTGTATAAGGATATAATGCTTGTGGAATGAATATTTTGCAGATTCCTGGAGTTTATAAGTTAGAGATTTTATAAAGCACTTTACTATTCCAGAAGAAAAACAAAACTTTCAAAAAATTTTCAGAAAACTGAACTTGACGGCGTCAGCCTGGAGCTTGACGCCGTCAGACGTGATCTGACAGATTTCTCATGTTAAGTTTCTGGAAAATTTCTGGAAAAACTCAATTCTTACTTCCTGGAAATCCTGCAAAATATCATTATGACTCGATACAAGCATTTGACTCAAAGAAGTACTAATATGTATGTGTTGAAACTCAGACCTTGATAGATCTTTGAGCACTCGTGAATCGTTAGCAATGTTTATCTAATCACAAACACACTAATAGAAAGTATCTAATACTTGTATTCTAAAGCGGAAACAAACACAAGTAAGAACACAGATTACTAAGAACGTTTTGATCCTCTATGGATCTTTTGTAAAACTAAAACTTGTTTTTCAAATTCGTACATAAAATATAATAATATGTTCCTTTTATAGACAAGGAACCCTAACCCTAAACCGTTTCACAAGAAACGTATATTCTATAAACTTTATAAGATATGCATTATCTTCTCCTAATAAAACTCATGCATATGCTAACTGTGGAAAACTAGAAGGGGGTTGAATAGTTTACCGCTTTTTAACTTGATTATCCTTTAAAAACTTTACATTTGTTTAAAGATATAAACACAACTTTACTTGTTTAATTCCTTGAAAAGCTTTACGTGTGAATAACAATTCTAACTAAAGACCATATGTAATAAGCAAAGACAAAGAAAGAAACGATCAAACCACAACACGATAGTTTATCGTGGTTCGGCTACAAGGACTCTTTTTCCTTGCCCTACATCCACGCCCCGAGTTTCCAACTCGAGAGTTATAAGCACTAATCAACAAGCTCCTTTCCCGGTGGAGAAACCTTTACAATGTCGCTTACACTTTTACCGACACTAAGCTAGATGTCGAGTTCTTTTACAAGGGTACAACCACTCCCATCGTCGCTTACACTTTTACCGACACTATGCAAGATGTCGAGTTCTTTAACAAGGGTACAACCACTCCCATCGTCGCTTACACTTTTACCGACACTAAGCTAGATGTCGAGTTCTTTACCAAGGGTACAACCACTCCCGTTAGTTCTTTTATAAGGGTACAACAACTCCTGACACACTATGTATTTTGAGGCCTAAAATACTAACCGATCACTTCTACACACATGATACGAATGAAGTATAAACTACCAAAGCTTATACATGACAAAGCTAACAAGTCTTGCAACTTTAGAGTTGAAGCTTGTAACTTCTTGAATGATCTTGTGAAGTCCCTTGCTACATAAGAGGATCACACAAGTCAAATGGTACTGAGTTAGTTGAGAGAGTTTATGAAAATATATGTCCTAAAGTGATAACTCAAAACAAACAAGTGGCTTGGTATTTATAGCAAAACAAACAGCAGGTCTGGCGGATACGGCAGAACCCTCAGATGGGTTCCGCCCGTGTACCCCCAGGGTTCCGCCAGATTGCAGTAGGTTTTACAATAAATAGTCCAAACCAACCAAAGTCACATCAACAACAACTAGTCAAACACATTGAATCTACTTTGGAAAGCTTCCAAAAGTGTGTAAGATGTTATGGCAAGTCAAACACACAAGCTTGCCATAAATGTATGATGTGACAAGACACTTTCTAATTAAAGAAATAAAAACAATGTTTTGTTTAAAAGGAAATATAAACCTTAGTTAAACAAGACTTAAACACTAAAGTGATGATTTACTATTAGCCAAAGTTCATACTTTGTCATTAACAAAACTTAGCAAAGATCATAAAATATAAATAACGTTTTTAGGCGATATTTGTATTAACAATCTCCCCCTTTTTGTTGATGATAAAACATAAACTTTATTTATAAGTAAGCCCCTAGTTTTAGTGTTAAGTCTTATAAAGTTAGTATAAAAACTTGTTTTTGCTAAGATGATGTGATATGCAACAGTTAAGAACCAAAAAAATTGGAACAAGTTTATATATAAATTCTCCCCCTTTTTGTCGAAACAAAAAGAAGAGTAGCGAAGCGGAAGTATGCACTTGCTCCCCCTTGGACGATACTCCCCCTAAATGGAGTGCCAAGAGAGGAGACATGGATTTTGAACCTACAAGAAAAAAATGTTAGTTGCCACACAAGACAAGCCATGAAAGCATTTCATGTCTAAAACACAACTAAGAGTTGCGAAGCGGAATAATGCAATACTCATGCTCCCCCTTGAATATTACTCCCCTAAATGGAGTATCAAGGAAAGAAAACATGGATAATGATCCTAGAAAAAGAAAGGTTAGTTTCTAAAACACAAGATATAAGTATGCTACCATAGCGAGGTATAGTTTACTCATTATACCTAAATGGTCAACAAACAATGCAAACCTTGTAGTAGAATGAAATTCATTTCATGTAAAATTTTGACTCTTAAAAAGTCAAAGACAAGAAATTAGGACAACATCATCCTACTTCTTAAAAATAAAGAAAAACTAAAATAAACTAAGAACATAAAATGTTACAAGGAAATCATCATTTTCCTTAATGAGAAACATTTTCCAAAAACAAGGCTAAGGTTGTTTAAGGATGAAAATGTGTGTTGGAGGTTGTAGCGGGCTTTATTTTGAAGATTGAGAAGATGACACGGTTTTGGTTTGTTGGTTTAAATGGGAAACATTTTCCAAAAGAAACGGTTTTGTTTCATTTTGGAGACTCTAAAGTTGAGGTGGGTGAGACAAAGATTGTAGATGGTCCAAAATGTGGTTTAGTATAAACCTTATTTCTTCGAATAGCTCGCGAATTTCCGTTCGACACCTTTCACTAATGTGAGCGGTTCTTTCGCAAATGTCCGCAATCATGGCGGGGAAAGTTTGGTGGAAGAGAGGTTTGATTTGTTGGTGGTGGATGGTTTGAACTTGAAGGAGCAAATGTGGATGGTTGAGAGGTGTTTTTGGTTCCTTTGCTAGATGAGTGTAGTGTTGTTTGTAAAACCATAATATGGTTGATTTGAGAGTCAACCATACGTTTGAAGGCATGAAGGTGGTTTAAATGAGTGTCAATCTCATCATTAAGGTTTGGAGGTTTTTCCCATATGGATGCTTCTATTTTCTTATAAGAAGAAAATAGAGATTCAAGGTGTTGGGAATGCTCTTGTGGTGGTGGTTGTTGTTGTTGTGGTTTTTGTTGTTGTGGTTGTTGGTTTTGAACAAAATGACGGAAGCTTGGTTCTCCGGAAGGATTACCATGAAGGTCTTTGTAAATTGGGTGAAACACAAATGATTGTGAGTGTGTATGACCTTGATCATTTGGAAAAATTGATGGTCTAGCATAACGGTAAGCCAACCGTTCTACCAATGATGGTTGATGGGGTTCATCATCTAATTGCTCACTATGTTGTTGTTGGGTTTCTATTTGAGCAATGGTGTCAAAGAGTGACAAGGATGGTGGGCTTGATGATTTAGGTGATAGGTCTTCTAATGTTTCCAAATAGGGTAGTGGTGATGTTGATGGTGTATGGAAAAGTTCCATTGGTGTAAGTGTTGGTGATTGGGGTGATGGAGTTTTTGATGGTTGAGCTTGTTGAGACGGTGATGTTGAATTGCTTGAAGGTCTAGTTGGTGGTGGAATAGTGGCTATGTTGGTGTTGCAATGTGTTGGAGAGGGTGTTGGAGTAGCAAGATTAAGTAAATCTTGAATAGTGATCACATTGGTATTGCAAGGTGTTGAGGATGGTGTTGAGGTAGTAAGATTAAGAAAATCTTGGATAGGTGAAGAAATGTTAAGTGAAGCATCACTTGAAGATGATGAGCTTGACTTGACGGTTTTGTTGAAGCAACAAGGTTTAACACTAATCCTAGTGGTTTTTGCCAAGGATTTTGATGACTCGGATGAGGTGTTGGATTTAGTCATTTCAAAGGTGTGGTTTTGAGGTTTTGAGAGAAGAACTATTGATGGTTATGGTGTGATTTGAATTGTTGCAAAACTTTCAAATTTATAGGGTGGAAGAGATGTTGGAATGGGTGTTTGGATTTGATGTTCTACCATACAAAGATTGAGGTTTCAAATGATTTAGAAAATTTTCATGAACATGTCAAATCATTGGATGTCAATCCAATGGAATTGGGTGGAGTGAAAGACCAACATATGCACTCAATGCTTTGTGATCATGGGAAGTGATTTGGTTGAAAATGTTCCAATGGTTTGAAGGATCCTTTAAAAGGGTTCCTTGGGTTAGTTATGTTTGAATTTGAATTTTTGGCGGGAAGTGACTTCCTAATTGTTTTAGTGAGTGAGAGTTGTCCTAATATGGTTAAGGGAAGATGTTTCTCACTAAAGATAATGGTTTGACACTTTACAAGTTTTGAATTTAAGAAAAATGACAAAAATTTTCTGCAGGTGACTGGCGGATCCCTCGCGATACACAGGCGGAACCCTGTTTTGGATTCCGTCTGGTCCGTTGGGCCATTTCTGGGTTGCCCAGAAATTTCACTGGCGGTACCCTTCTGAGGGTGCCGCCAGTTCCGCCAGGCCTGTAAAACAAGGCAGTCCACTATTTTGACCCGCAAGACGATTTTCAAATTTTCCGAAAAATCCTAAAAGTGAAAATATAATGTATAGCGGGTTAGGAAATACAAAAAATAGACATCAAAACACTCGTCTTATTGGACTTTGACCGGGGGCTAGCGAATATTTCTATACTTAGTAAGAATAACATAAGCATGAAAATTCGATAAGATCACATATCCTCATTCATCACAAGTAATGAGACATACAAATAGTCAAATAAACGTAATAGTGCATAAAAGCAAATAACATGAGAGCTTAACAAGAAACACATAGTTTAACGTCTACAACGTTCTAAAAACTAAATAGTGCCAAACGCTCCTTAAGCTTCATCACACAAGCTATCCAACTTCTTCTTCATTTTTCCCATGTACCTTGCCATGCACTTCCACATTCCTTTTGTTTGCTTGAATTCTTCGGACTCATTCGTTATTGTGGGAAGTTGTTGAAGGTAGTCTAAAGGTGCTAGCTTTGAATTTGGAAGATTTCCATCTTCACTCATGTCGGATGATGATGATGATGGTGAAGGAGAGCGAGTGCGTTTCCCTTTAACTTTGAACACTCTCTTGTCACTTAGAGGGACGAATGTGTGAGCTACCAAATTGTAGTCGAGTTTAATTCCCCTATTGTTTGGAGGAATGGGAGAGATGGCTCTAAAGAGGCGAGTAAGGAGCATTCCATAAGGGAGAGCGGTTGTTCCTACTAATGGTATGTCGGCCATTCTTTTAGCTAGGTAGTAAGCTAAGTTGAAGGGTTGACCGGTGGAAATGCTATAGAGCATGTAGCTAAGACATGTGTTGACATGGTCTCTATTTCCTATGGAACTTATGACGTTGGCCCTAAGAATTTCTTCCCACTTCTTAAATTGTGGTTTAAGCTCATTAAGCTCCATACCAAAGGGGTCCTTATTCACATCATTTCCCGAACGATTCTTCCTAGTGTCGGAGGTCCTAACAAAGAGATGCTCTCGAATAACTTCCTTATTAGCAAGAGGGTCATGGTATGGATAGAAACGCTCGATAGAATCAAGGCTTGAAAGGGGCCACTTATCCGTGTAGAGACAAGTACCCATACTAGGGACGCCAAGCATTGTTGCAAAATCTCTCAATTGTATGAAATGTGGTGTTTGATTGGTTGTAAAGGTTAGTGATATCTCACCATCGTCATCTAAAGAGAGGGTTATGGTTGCGTAGAATTCTAAGATGAACCTAGGACATATTGGCTCATCGATATCAAGGAGACAATCAAAGTTGATTGCGGCGAAGTTTTGTCTAATGGATGTTCCTTCTAGAAAGGATGCATCAATAGTTCTACCTTCATGAACGTAACGTTTTTCTAAAGCCTTAAAGGTTTCTACTTGAACTTTATCAAGGCCTTTGGTCCTATGGTGTTTGGGTAGGTACTTAAGAGTATCTTTGTGATCGGAGAAAGTTGCGGGAGGCATGTTGATTTCTAGAAAACACAAGATTTAATGTTAGCGACTTTTACAACGTGGATGTTCTAATGTGTTCCTATATGCAAACAATGTGGAGACTTGGTTATCTTGACTCATTTTGATGCTCAAAACGTTTCATAATGCAAGTTTTGTTGTGAAACAAAAGATAACCAACACGCTCCTAGTTCAATGTGGCTTCGGTTGAATGTACCCGAAAATACATATTAGTTATGTATCCCCATTAGCATTCAATAGCCATTATGCAAGTGATGTTTCAATGACGTTTTTCATTTGTTTTAACAATGTGATGAAAGATTATGTTTTAGTTGTGGAAAGTGATTTTTGAAAGACAATGCACTTGATGTGTTTGGTAAATCATGATACCAACAAAAAGGATACAATTCCTAACTAGTGAAAAGTGAAATTGATTTGCAATCAATGTTTTTCATGAACCACCAAGTTTTATGCATAAACCCTAAGATTCTAGTTAATGTGTGTAATGAAAAAGTTAGAATTGAATTAAGAATGAAATTATGATAAAAACACTTACAAAGTAGATTGGATTGGAAGAGATTGGAGTGAGAGCCCTAATTTTCGTGTGATAAGTGTTTGTGAGGGGTTGAAGGCTGTTTGAAGGTTTTAAGAATGAGTTAAGGGTGTGTTTGGTTTTGAATTTGATTTAAAAACATCTGCAGGTTCGGCGGACCAGGCGGAACCAAAGGGAGGGTTCCGCCCGTTATGTCGCAAGGTTCCGCCGGTTCAGCAAAGGAAAAAATAAAAGTTATTTGTCATGATCTTTGTGGTTTTATTCTAATGTTCAAAACTAAGGATTTAGGTTTCATGAGTCTTAAACTAAGGTCTAAGAAGGTTGAATGATACTCATTCAAGAGGTTTTGTGAAAACGTCGACAATGTGGTTTATCGAAAGAAGCTTTCTTGGTTGAGAAGTTCCTCAATGAACATTTTTACCAAGTCGATGACGAAGAATCTCAATATGTCACCTAAGAGCATAATGGATTGGATGTCGTTTGAAGTTGATGCTTCCTTTGTCGAGGTAAGAGATGAAAAATGTTGAAAAGACGGATTCCTTTATTGAAGTGTGTTTGCTTGATCTCAAGAAGTTTGTTGACATGCTTTTTCCTCCAATGCCGATTAGAGAGCTTTAAGCTTCTTTGAGAATCATTTGGTAAGAAAGTATAAAAGTTCAAGTACAACTTGTGCCTTTTCTATTAACTTAATTACCGTTATAATTCTATTTGGTATACACTTATGGTTTCTATTCCCGTTCCTTTGGGATACCATAATCCTTGTGTAGTTCCTTCTAATGTATCCAAACAATCTTTTTCGAAAGCATTGTTTTAGAACCATTCTACTACGGACACATAGATAAATACCAAACACAATGTTGGACCTAATTGTTGTGAGAACAAGTAGTCTTCCAAACATTTCTCTATGTTTAGTTTTACCTACGGATTTACTAATCTCATTCCTGATAAGTCATCAACGACTTAACCATTGAGAACAAGAGAGTAATTAGGAATGTCTTTGAGTGATAATTTCTTGCTTTTGGAGCTTGCTTGTATTATCAAAAAGTCTTTCAATTGTTGACACTACATTCACTCAATCTATTTTTGAAAGATCTAATTTGTTAAACTCGTAGTTTTACTCTAATGTCCAAAAACTTGTTTTTATCAAATTTGTTTGATTTTACCAATGACTCATGATTCAAGTCATATGACCTATGTCAATATTGCTTGATTCAATGTTTGACTCAAGGTAAGAAGACATTTTTTATATTTTGAACTTTTAACCTTAATGTTGTGACACTCGTTAGTATATGACTTTAGAATTTTAAACATCTATGTTTACTCCTTATAATAATTCATCTTCCTTGTCATTTTACTTAACTTGCTTGTCTTACCATTGTTGGACTTTCGACTAAGTCATCATCTACCAAAGATGATATCTTAGAAGGAGGTGGTCTTTCGTTAAATGTTATATTCAACGACTCCTCGACTCTTTAGGTTTTCTTTCATAAAAACATTGTGAACTTTATTAGTTTTTGAAAAAGTCCAAGAGGTACAACATCATACGACTAAGTGTCACTTATGGTGTGTAAATTCAAGATGTTGAAAACTCATTTTCTTCCATGCACCCTAATTTATGCTAATGTTATTTATTTCACCTTGCGTGTTTTGTGTGAAATTATCATAAAAGAGTGGTTGAAGTAAAACACAATTAAAGACCCAAAGTGTGGTGTTTAGGAATGTTGTTTTGCAAGCATCACAAAAGTGTTGGACATGTTATCACTTAGGAGATTCTTAGTTAGCTCATTTGTGAGCAAGAATTAAGTGAGACTTACTCAAGAGTTTCTCATGTTTATCTCTTGACGGTTAAAGAATCGAACACACCTTATATCTCCTACTAGTACTAATGACTAAATTCCTTGTCGCAGAGAATCTAATCTTAGTTAATTCTAATAGCACGTAAACACTCAAGGATACACACTACCAATAACACATACTATAACACATAATGCTAGAATAAGATGCAATCAAAAGGCAAGTTGAAGTAATGCGTACCTTTCAAGTTGGTTAGAGATGCTATCAAGATGATAAGCTCAAAGCGTAAAATCTTGGTTTGACAATACGCTTGGAAACGCAATTACTCATGTATCCAAGAAGGTTAGATAATCATATAAAATCATATATGATATTCTTAATCCTTTTGTCATGAGTTTCTATTAGAGGTTAAGTTATCTCTAAATCTCTTTTCTAGGTTTAACAAAGTTTACTTGCTTTTTTTTACTTGTTGATGGTGCTTTTGAGTTAAATCCTAATCCGGTTTTATCTCTAAACAATTTTTGACTCCTCAACAATCTTTCAAGAGATTTTGAG
>LBNU01032335.1:13901-50579 GCA_014162995.1 Artemisia annua | reverse complement strand
GCCGTCCCCCTTTAAGTCCCAAAATTCCATTCTGGCTTATCAAGGAAAATCTTCACATCCACCTCCGTTTGTCTAGCTTGACGGTGTCACATCCTATGCCTTGACGTCGTCATGGGTACTGTTCCAGCAGAATTAGAGACTTTGTCGTTTTCTTCACTTTTATGCTCCAAAAACGTCCAAAATGCTTCCTTTTTCAGTTTTCTTCTCCAAAGTACCTAAAATGACAAAAGGAACGATTTAGGGTAATATTTGATCAAATAATTACGATTTAGGGCTTAAATAACCCCCCAAAAGCGGTACAATTTTCGCCTCATAAAAAACATGAAGAGATGACGTCAAATGAGTACATTATATTGTCATCATTTGTCCTATATAATTGACTTGTTTTATTATATTTAATATGAGAATCGATACTTAATTGATTACTTTAGTAATTATCAGATAAAAACAAGCAATTGGTGAAACTTGGCAATTTTGGACGAAATATGGAGCAAAATGATCAAGATGGAAAAGTCTACTAAAATCCAGAAGATACGCCGCATCATTCTAGACAGATGCGCCGTAATATCATACTTAGATGAGTTCGAAGACCATTGCCTGACTTTGAAGAATGCGCCGCATCGAATTATATCATGCGCCGCATATGAAACTTTGGTCAACGAAGAAAATCCAACTTGTTCTACTCCAGATACGCCGCATTACATTATCAACATGCGCCGTATCTTTATCAAGACTTCACCAAGTATGATTCAAGATACTGAAGGACATGCGCCGCATAGAGATTCAAGTTATGCCACATCTGAACACGGTGTACGAATATTCCAGAATATATTAATCTTAGACCCCACGCGAAGTTATGTACATGCGCCGCATCTACTTATGTAATGCGCCGCATCGAGCCCTCAGACAGAACCTATAAATACTCATAGAGTCAGACGAATTCTGTGTGACAAGAAACTCTAAGGAGACGAATTCAGACGACTTGGCAACACAAGACACACCACCGTTGAAGAGCTTAGAGCAGTAAGAAGGTTCTGCATGTATTTAATTCATTAAGTAGTTTTTTTTTTATTTGTAATAATTCATCAGGATTAATGGNTATAAATACTCATAGAGTCAGACGAATTCTGTGTGACAAGAAACTCTAAGGAGACGAATTCAGACGACTTGGCAACACAAGACACACCACCGTTGAAGAGCTTAGAGCAGTAAGAAGGTTCTGCATGTATTTAATTCATTAAGTAGTTTTTTTTTTATTTGTAATAATTCATCAGGATTAATGGGCTTGTGGCCACCATACTGCTCCCCTTAAAATTGCTTTCCCATCAATTAAAGTTTATATGTTGATATTTTTGGTGACTTGTATATGTGCATTGATAACCTCTGTGTCTAGCTGAGTTTTGCTTGGGTTGCCATACCCCCTCCTCGCCTACTTATCTAGTGCCTAAAAAGTGGGATAGGCATAAGTAATCATTAAGAGTTTACTCGCCTATATTTATGATCCAACGAGAACCAGATTAGATTACGATACACAACATATAAAACTAGCAATAAAACAAGTGACAAGCTACTTAATTATCAGGACAGGCCTTCTATCTGTATCAATTATCTATTTGTGAACGTGTTAGCCATTCGCTGATTTGTTCTCATTAGTTTAATTTACAGTTTAATTACCAAATCGTGCTAGTCTCTCAGACTAAATTCCCCTTGCGTTAGATTAGATTGTAAAACTAACTTAGGATATTAAAATACTGATAGACAAACTAGGATTTACGTTTCACTCTTAGTGATCGACACTCTGCTTACCACTATATACATATTGATCGGATACACTGTCCATTAATGTGTGTGTTATAGGATAAGTCAGCTAAATATAAATGTAAAACTTGAAATAGGCAATCACCCTATACTACACCGTGACACGCTGCACACATTAAGTTTTTGGCGCCGTTGCCGGGTAATGAATTGTTAAAACCTGTTTATCTGTTAATATTTTAATTAGGTCTAACTTTTTAGAATTTTAGGTTCTTAGTTTTTAGTTTTTGCTAACTTTGTTGTATATTATTTAGATTGCATTCATTGTATAATTTGCATATTTACTGTTTTTGTGTGTTTTTTTTGTTTTATTAGTTTTTAGATTTTTCTTTTTGTTTTTACTGCATAACTGCTGTCGCTGTATTTTGCTGATATAAACGATACGGTGCATCTGTTTTTCAGATGTGGCATATGGCGTTTTAATTTTATATACAGCGCATTTAATAATTCGAGTACGGCGCATCTATCCCCTAGATCCGACGTATTCTATTTTTAATCAGAAAATTTTTAAAGCCTAACCGATATACAACGCATCTGTTTCTCAGATACGATGCATTTAATTATTTTATTAAAAACACTTTTCAAATTAATTAAATAGAAGTTACACATCGATTTCTATCGATACGGCGCATCATAATCTGAATCAAAAATCTGGTATTTTGAAATGTAACGAAGATATGACGCATTGGCTTTTGCTGATACGGCGCATCTAATTTTTTTTACGTATAATTGATTTTTGATTATTTAAACATACGGCATATTTAATTTATTAAGTGCGTCGTATTGAGTTTCCGAATAAAAGTCTGATTTATTTTTAACGACTAAAATACGGCGCATCCTATTCTTAGGATACGATGCATCGTCTGCAAATATCAGCAACTTTTATTCTGAACGGGAATTTTGTTTAACCTTCCTGTATATTAGAAAGTTTTTACTTTGAAATCTACTTGTTTTGAATTTCAGGAAGGATGTTTGATATTTTTCTCATCTGGTTCGGAAAACCTTGGATGAATCTTACTATCGATGAGTTAGCGCGTTTAGTTGCTCGGACCAGCGAAAAGGAACATGACGACATGGAAAACTTTATCAAGGAATTCAGGATAACTAATGAGCTCTTACTGAAAGAATAAAACGACCTGATTAATGGGTTGGCAATTGAAGTGCACCAATTGTCAAAAGTACTTAATAAAGTTTTGTTGGTAAGGTACGACTTGAAAGGAATTACAACAAGAGGCGGCAAAATTCTACCTTTCAAATCAGGAAACACCTGTGGATAACGACACTAGTAATATTTCCCCTGGAACTGTACAATCTGAGCAGGAAATACCTAAAGAAGTTGTTCGAGAACCAGAAATTAGGGAGGAACCTTTCATTGAACCAACGCGATTAACTCTGCCTTTTCCACACATGGTTAGGAAGGAAAAGGAAGATGCTTACCAAAAGAAATTTCTAGAGAATCTCAAGCAACTACAACTTAAGATACCATTTATCGAAGCCCTTGTGCAAATGCCAAAATATGCCAAATATCTAAAGAGCTTGCTGACCAACAAGTCCAAACTAGAAGAGGATTGCACGGTAACGATGGGTGAACGAAGCTCGGCCGCCCTGCTCAACAAACTTCCATCAAAAGAGAAAGATCCAGGGAGTTTCACTATTCCTTGTCAAATTAAAAATTTACATATAGGAAATGCTGTAGCCGATCTAGGAGCTAGTATAAGTCTTATGCCATTTGCTATGTATGAAAAATTAGGTCTTGGTGAGCCAAAACCTACTAGGATGTGCTTAGAACTAGCTGATAGGTCGATACAATATCCTATAGGAATAGCTAAAAATATCTTAACTAATGTTGATAAATTCGAATTACCTATCGACTTCGTTATCCTTGATATGCCTGAAAATTGTAGACCCTTTTTAGCTACTGCTAGAACCATGATCGATGTGTTCAATAAAAAGATAACTCTTAAGATAGGTAAAGATGAGGTTAAATTTAATATGGAACAATCTATGAGTAAACCTGATTTTGATGATGATGAATGCTATAACTTCGATACCTCCGATGATACTATTAACCAGTTTACTTAAGAATTGTTGAAAAATGATCTGCTTGATTCCTTTCTGCTTAAGAACTTAGAAGAAACTATTGCTATAGAAGATCAAGTTGACGAAAATCCTTTTATTAATGATTTCGCTGTTGATTCTGCTGTTTGTAAGTCAATACGGCGCATCAGCAATACTGATGCGGCGTATCTATCTAAAGACAACATCGATATAATAAAAGAATATGTTTATTCTGCTAGTGCTAATGAAATTGATGATGTTAAACCTGTACTTAAGGACCTTCCTTCTAATCTAGAATATGCTTATTTAAAAGGCAGTGCTAATTCACCAGTTATTATTGCATCTACCTGATGCAGGTTTTACCGACCAGGTTTTAATATTTATAAAGTACTCGTTTACCTAAGGTCTACCTAATGCACTATCGGGCAGTGTACCCGGTCGTAGCTAGTTGGTAAAGCCAAGGTCGTCCCAAGAGCTATGTGTGTGGAGTCTATCTATGTTTAGTGTCACGTATAAAAGGAGGTTTATGATTGTAGAGATTAATTAACTAAGAAATGTAAGTAACAAAGCAAGTAAATAAATGAAAGAGAATCAATAAGGAGAAGCAGTGTTAACCTAATTACTACTCTTGTTATTATTATGATTAGTTTTCTATATGTGCATCCTATCGTTTTGTCTGGGTTATATACATTTAGGATCAGAGGGTTAATCACTTAAATCTATTTTAGTGTCACGTATAAAAGGAGGTTTATGATTGTAGAGATTAATTAACTAAGAAATGTAAGTAACAAAGCAAGTAAATAAATGAAAGAGAATCAATAAGGAGAAGCAGTGTTAACCTATTTACTACTCTTGTTATTATTATGATTAGTTTTCTATATGTGCATCCTATTGTTTTGTCTAGGTTATATACATTTAGGATCAGAGGGTTAATCACTTAAATCTATTTTACACCTTGTCCTATTCTTGCCTACGAAGATGCAAGAGTCATTAAGTACATCTACTAACATGGACAAGTCTAGAAAGATGTGACATGGTCAGATCTTACACCCCCTCTAGCTTCTCTAAGCGTATCGCATTGGTAGGTGGCCCTAGGGTTAATTCGCACATGTATGGTGATATTTTAATCACCAAGTCACATCCCCATTGGCTTGGGTCCTAGGGTTAATTCACCAAGCCTCCAAGGAATTACCAATGCTCAACACTACCAAAGCTAGAGTGTCCTAAGACTCGCCGTGAAAGTATAGAAACAATACGACAATAGATGCATAGAAAACTAACTCATAACAATAACAATTTCATAACAAGGCTAAAACCAAGAAGTGTTTAGCCACTCATATTCATAGTTGCAGTAAAACAAATGTAAACATGAATCAAATACAAGACAAAGGAATGAATAAACTTATGATTGTTGTGTGAATTCTCCCTTGGAAATGACTTGTATGTGGATTGAGCTTCGTTCCTCATGCTCCCTGAGTTTCTCCCAACTTCTGTATGGTGAAAAGTGAATGAATAAACTCGAAATTAGGGCTGTTATTTATTGGCCCAACTTTGCTACGGCGTAGCTGAATGAGTTGCTACGCCGTAGCCTTTGTTAATATCAACTATGCCGTAGCTTAATCAAGTGCTACGGGCGTAATTTCTTCCTTAGATTCATCTACGGCGTAGTTATTTGGGGAACTACGCTGTATCTTCTTCTTTGGCCACGTGAGTTCTTTACTGCCTCATTTTGGGGTCTACGCCGTGGGTGGAGAGTTGCTACTCCGTAGAGACCTTTAGTAGATCATTACGTCGTACTCATGGTTGAGCTACGCCGTAGCCTTCATAAGTTCTTGCTACGGCATAGGTAGATGAAATCTCTACGCCGTAGTTAGTGCAGAATCTGCATACTTTATATATTTTCTCTTTAGTCCTTCTATTTCTACGTTTCTTCATTCCTTTGCTCATTTTTGCCCTGAAAACAGAATATAAACGAATAAGAGTATATATCCTAGCATATGAATACAAAAGATGAGTAATTAGGGGGAAATTAACACTTAAATCATGGCCTTATTTGATGTTATCAAATAGCCCCCCACTTGAACTCTACTTGCCCTCAAGTAGACCTTATTAGAATAATTTTTTAAAAAGATATTTCCCAAGAAACTGGAAAATATGAGTCTAAAAACTTCCTCTGCTAGAATATATCAAAGCCGAACACCTCACGAAACTGGAACAAACACTCATCTCTCTCTCCTAATCTAAGTCTTAACTTCAGGGTGATTACTCAATGCACAGTCATAGAATGTATTCTATCGTAAGCTTGGCAGTTACACAAATCTCTACCACTAGAGCTAAGGTCGAAACAATTTTCAAACGCAATATTGGGTGAACACATATAAGGCTTATTGGTGTAGTGTTGTTACTAACATACTACGGCAAAGGCGACAAAGGCAACGGTACATGACCGGAACGCCGGGCAAGACACCAATGACTGCTCAAATCCTTCACCTAAGCATGATTCACAACTAAAGGGTAGGATAAGACATGGGATGCACAATAATGGTGTAAAAAGAAAAAGAAAACAAATAGTCTTAACCTATAACCGAGTTGCTACCACTTGCCGTTCATCCAAACTCCAAGCTTTAAAATACAAAAATTGGATCATGTAACAAGTGTGTGCCATTAGCGGACGTCATGATGAGCACCTCACTTGGTCTTTATGTTGGCGATTAAGAACCAAGAACTTCATTCTTCATATATGACCGAAGTGGCCTCTTCGATACTAATTCTTTCAAAGCTCGGTTGCACCAAAGATAACATACCTACATACGGAATTTCACATTTTTTTTCATAACAAGAAATAAATATATCCCCCCACTTGAGATGAACTATACATGTACAATAGTGGGTTTCTCATGATCTTCAAAGATTTGTGTTCAACGTAGGTGTGATTCTTGAATCTCTTGAATTGAACCTCAAACTAGAACAAGTGGCAACTTCCCAACCATAAACCAAGGCTACACGGTAGGCAAAGGCGAATAGGTGTATCGAAACAATAATATGGGTAAGAAACGAAAGGATAGGCTCAAAAGGGTGTATCTAGGGGTATCTTGCACTAAAGGTGAGTGCAACAAAGGGTTTAACATGGGGGTCTGTTAGGTCACCATATTGTAAACACAAGTATAGATTTTGTAAGAAATGAGATGAGAAGTAGATTTGGTTGATCTAAAAGATATGAGAATCAATGAGACAATAGTTTAGCTATGATATCAATTAAACCAACAAAATAAAATGTTTACATGAGGTCTCTATTTATAGGTAAGGAGCTAGGGCAACACTCCCTTCCCCTTCCTATCCTTAGTCGTTTGGGCCTAAGGCCTTTTGGGCTATAAAAGCCTTACATCATGTAACATAAATAAACTAAATAACAAAGCAACCTATTACATATTATGGAAATGACCGAGACTTGAGAGATTACGTAAAACGTGCTCCTAACAATATCCCCCTAAGGGTCGGTCATGAAAATTAATAAGGTTGCACGACGTCTTTTCTGTGTCTTTAAACTTTGAATTTCACGGCTTTAGACGTCTTCAAAAATTCGTTAGTAAAATGATTCATCGTTCTTTGTTCTTTGTCTTTGATTATGTGATAGTGATCAAGTGATGTCGTAATCTGCCATTCGTCACATTCTTAGTCTCCAGTGGATCCGCGCCTTTCCAATATGCTCATACATCTTTGGCGTTGATTCTTTCATACATTTGTAGCTCTTAATTCATTGTTGAAGATTCTTTATGTTGACGTAGAATCCTTCTTTGACTTTTACAATGCATTGATCTTTGACGAGAGCTTTCTTAATTGTTGAGTGGTAAGTATGAGCATGTGGACTTTGGTGTTCAAGATAGTAGTTGTACCTGCATTGAAACAGTTAGCAATAATACGTCCGGTACTTACATGTTTGGAATTAGAATTCGTCAATAGCATAGTNACAATGCATTGATCTTTGACGAGAGCTTTCTTAATTGTTGAGTGGTAAGTATGAGCATGTGGACTTTGGTGTTCAAGATAGTAGTTGTACCTGCATTGAAACAGTTAGCAATAATACGTCCGGTACTTACATGTTTGGAATTAGAATTCGTCAATAGCATAGTGTGAGGACTCCTTCTAATCCTTACCAAGGCTGTTCCTAATTGGATACCCCCTAGAGGGCTTACACAGACATACATAAGTACACCCATGATTAGGTGAGTCGCTGGAGATCACCCCACGACTGTAGACCGTTTGAAACCATCATAAACACTAAGCATAATCCACAAGGAATCACCAAAGTGACCTGCTGTCAGGGCTGTTTGATGTTGACCCTGACAGGATTTCTGTTCAATCATTCGAGAAATACATAAGTAAATCCCTCATAAACGTTCAAGGCAGATTGCTAAGATCTGCGTAGGACTCGATAATTTACACTTAGTGTCCAATGATGTAAGACACTTAGTGTAGAAGCATTATGTGTTCCTAAGAGATCTTTGATGTATCTCGTAGCTCTAGACTCAATTCGTGCACAATTTGGTTGTCGGAGGTGTGGAGCAGAGTACCTCCTTTTCAATATTGACAAACTCGTATTGAATGGTCAATAGATTATGATGGGTTCTCCGTGAGAATGAAACAAGTATCTTTTGAGAGAAACTTGAGTAGCTAAGAAGGTTTAGGTGCATTCCGTCACTGGGTCCATGACGTCTTTATCTTCAATACCGGTGTCACCTTAGCAACGACCAGTAGCATATGAATTGAACCCGGTGTCTGACCTAAGGTTGAACAAATGGAGGGCTATTTCTTTTCACCCTTTTCTTTCATTTCTTTTTAATTCTTCAACCCCTTCTTTCTCATTTCATTCCTTTCTCCTTTTTCATATCATACCTAAGGACTTCTATTTTATAACTATTGGTGATGTCCTTAGGTAGATCCCTCCGGTTCTGGCAGATCATAGAACGGTTATTCCTATCCTTAGTCACCTTGTAACTCCATGACTATCCTATTGATGCCTTTGAACCAAATATTTGAAAATCTCTCAAAGTGTTTATGAGTGTAAAACCTTTTGTTAACACTTTGAGGGGTTTGATTTCTTATGAAAGACTCCCCCTCCACATATGCTCATGAACATTTTCAGAAATTTGCATATGCGGGAAGAGTTGGCACTTTTTGAATTGATCCACTCTTAATAGACATGTACCCGAGGGACACGTTTACGTTGCTTAGTTAAAGGGATCCATTATCAGTTTTTAGGTGATAACTAGCCCTAATAACCAACTTGAAGTTGTTAACATTCCTAAAAGAAAGTTAGACCCGTCATAGTAAAT
Organism: Artemisia annua; assembly: GCA_014162995.1. Classification (NCBI taxonomy): domain Eukaryota; kingdom Viridiplantae; phylum Streptophyta; class Magnoliopsida; order Asterales; family Asteraceae; genus Artemisia; species Artemisia annua. The sequence continues at coordinate 41,373 of LBNU01032335.1, read as the reverse complement.
TTCTAAGAAGGGTTTCTTGAAACGGTACTTTCTACTCGGATAAATCCTTTCGAATGCTAACATTTGTTGTTTCGTCAATTCGTGGGTCAATTCTGAGTCGAGCTCGCATAAGATAGAACATTTGACATCATATTTTAATCACTTTTCATCTCCCCCCCCTCAAAAATAGCATATCAAATGTTGTTTTTGTAAACCTTTTGATTAAAATATGCCTTTTTGAGTCTTATGGGGAGAAATCAATCAAGACTTTTAAGATTTGAGAACGATGTTTTTGGTAAAGTACTCCCCCTCAACAAATGACTACTTATTGAGGTGAAATACTTGTCTTTTGAGCAGAATTGTAGAAATCATAAAACGTTTGTTAATTCTACTCAAAAGTAAGAAGATTTCGCTCCTTATGTGAGGATTGTAGCACTGATGCGTACCACAGGGTCCTTTAAGTACAAAGCGCAGGTTGTACACTGTTATGTGTGCACAAGCCGTAGTAGTCACAAATCAATCAAAATATATTGAAAATATTGAAATGTTAATACCAGAAACATGGGAGCTAAGGATAACCAACAGGCATTGCTTCAAAGTCTGTGAATTGAGGATCAGGTCGTTTTAATGTCAAGACCGGGAATGACGGTCGAACACCGATGTAGCTTTCCAATCTCCTGATCTGCTCACGACGATACAATCTTTCTTCCACCGTATGAACAAAGTTGTGAATCATCCTTCGTGCATTGGTTTTCCACCTCGTATTTTCACACTTGCTTAACCGCTTCTTGTCATCAAGCAATCGTTCAACTAACCCATTACGAACTTGTTTTAGCATGTCATCACAGAACTTCTGAATTTCATCAAACCTCATGAAGCGAAGCTGATTCTTCTTGTTGAGGTACGTGATTCCGAATGATGGTTGTTGTACGAGCGTGTACTGTGATGATCCCTGTAATCCAGGAAATGTGAGTTGTGGTTTGGTTAGGTTGAGTTTGTTTTGATAACTTTCAACGCCCAGCTGAAGATCTTCCATTCTTTCTTGAACTATTCGTCATCTGATGTATAGAAGCAGAGATGCAATGAAGTTGTACTGAGTTGACTTTGGAAATCGCAGCATCTTTCCTTGAACCTTTTCCAGATACATGTCCTCGATGTCATTGAGGTAGAGGTCATGGAAGTCTGATTCACAAAATTTGTACTCCTTTTCATCTTGCCTCTTGATGAAAATCTCTTGCATGAAAGTGTAGTTGAATCTTCGTGACTCTACTATCTCCATTATTGCAACAATTCGAGAGTTATGCTTCACGTTTTCACTTGACTTCAGATGTAATCTTGAGTGTAGCCAAGTTTACGTTGATCTCGCCAATGTTTTATTCCAAGAAGAGCTTCTTTGTTGTAGGCAACAATGGAGTCGCTGAATATCGATGTAGTTTCTTCAATGGATGGCAGATCATATCTTGCAGTAGGAACTAAAATTGTCAATGAAGATGCATATCGTTCTTTGGAGGTCTCATGGGCATGTTGAAGGTACTTCAGATCGTTGTTGAAGAAGAATCGGTAGGGAATCTTAGGTTTTTCTGGAAATCCTTGTAGAGGTAGTGGCTTTGTCCAGTGAAGTAGGGCTCTTTCTGCTTGGAGTGGACATCGACGTTGGCTTTAGGATTCAGCCAATCAAACGAACCAGATAAGGCACAAGCGATGTTCTCCATATGATACTGGAGTTCAACGTTGTTCCCTATCGCTTCTTGAGAAAGTCCAGAGCTTCACGTTGATCCTTTTGAGTTCAGCCTTAGTCATCTTTTCAACTTGAAGGCCAGTCATGATACTTTGAGCGTACTGCAAAGTATTTCCTGGTAATGGTTCGTCGGCTTCAAGTGGAGGCTGTGACTTGATCGTTTCTGTGAGCCAATCTGCTTTTGGAGCTTCATCTACATCTAACCATGAGAATGGTTTAGACCTTTTCTTCTTCTTCTTAGANAACGTTGTTCCCTATCGCTTCTTGAGAAAGTCCAGAGCTTCACGTTGATCCTTTTGAGTTCAGCCTTAGTCATCTTTTCAACTTGAAGGCCAGTCATGATACTTTGAGCGTACTGCAAAGTATTTCCTGGTAATGGTTCGTCGGCTTCAAGTGGAGGCTGTGACTTGATCGTTTCTGTGAGCCAATCTGCTTTTGGAGCTTCATCTACATCTAACCATGAGAATGGTTTAGACCTTTTCTTCTTCTTCTTAGACTTTGTAGATTTTCCTTTCTCTGTGGTCTTTGATGTTGATGATGGTCCAGGTTGAGGTTCAGGAATGTTTGATTCTGGATTTGATGTTTCGGGTTCTTCCTGAGTGACAACTGGTTGAAGCATGAAAGGTTCTTCTGCATGTGTTGGACTGGATCCAGATGCTGGAGCTTGCTGTTGTGTGGCTGGAGCTTTGGGAGACTTAGGTGGTTTCTTTGAAGATGATGGTTCTTTTGACGTCCTTGTCTTCTTGCTTTTAGGATCTGCGTCAGGATCATCATCTTTCCTTGATCGTTTGTGTTTATCAGCTGCTTCCTTGCATGATTCTTTAGAGGCAATAGCTTTCAAAGCCTCAAATGTCGTTGATTCTTCAGGAGTCTTTTCCTCTTTATCTCGAAGTTTAGCAGCTAGCAGGGCTTGTAGTTGTACGGTTGTAAGGTTTGTAGGTGTGGTTAAAGCCCTGTCAGTGCAAAGATAAAAAGGTGTTGACTGAAGCATTTGTTCAATGCTGTGCTTGATCCTGGAGTTCAACTCTGTTTGAACCGGTTGGAGAAGTTCTGACACTGCTGGAGTGGTAATGGCAACAAGTCGTTGAGATATTCTTCAGTGTATGACTTGATCATTCCACTCATGTCAGCNGTTGTAAGGTTTGTAGGTGTGGTTAAAGCCCTGTCAGTGCAAAGATAAAAAGGTGTTGACTGAAGCATTTGTTCAATGCTGTGCTTGATCCTGGAGTTCAACTCTGTTTGAACCGGTTGGAGAAGTTCTGACACTGCTGGAGTGGTAATGGCAACAAGTCGTTGAGATATTCTTCAGTGTATGACTTGATCATTCCACTCATGTCAGCTTGAAGGAGCTTGTCAACTAAAGCTGTTGATTCTTTAAGATCCTTAACTTGTTGTTTCGATGTCGTAACCTGTTTGGTCAGTTTGTGAACTTGGTTCTTGAGATCTCCATCCTGTGGTTGTTTGCCTTTCTTCTTTCTTGCCATAGCAACAACTTGCTTTAGTTTTTGTGATGCTGTGGTGGTGGATGAGCTTCCCTTTTTCTTGATTGACTTGTGTTTTGATGTTGTCTTTGATGGTGGTAGAGATGAGTGGTGTGATGATGATGTTGAAGATGATTCATGATTAGATTTATATGGAGGAGGAGAAGGATCCTTTGGAGGAGAACCTTTGGGAATAGGAGGATCCTTTGAAGATGACTGTTGTTGGAGTGAGTGTGAAGGTGAGATGATGTATTTGTCGGTGTCGAAGAATTCTTCGTCTTGTTGTTCATCACTAAGCAATCTTTCCATCTCCTCACTCGCTTTCTTCTTCAGTTCTTCTTCTCTTCTTACCTGATCAACGAACTCTGGTGTGATGAACTCAGAAGGCTCTTTCTCCTTTTGCAAGTCTGCAACGTTTTCTTCATTAGCTTCCTTCATAATGACATTCCCTTCTGGATCTTTTTCTTCAGTTTTAGTGATTGTGGGAGTCACAGCTGTGGAAGGAGGAATCAAAATGCTACTTGAGCCACCCTCTTGTGCAAGTTGATCGAGCGGTTGTTGATGAGGTTTTGGATGTAGGAGGTTGACGAGTGCAGCTTCTTTCAATTCTTTCTGATGCTGCTTCTCTTCTGCTCTTGGGTCGACAATGATGCTTTTGAGTCTACGTTTGTCAAGCAGTGGTTCATCAGCTGGTTCATCATCTTCTTCATCATATGCACCACCACTAGGTTCACTGATGGTAATCCCTTTGCTTTTCCTTTGTTCTTGCTGAAGAGTTCCCTTGCTTATTTGCTTTGCCAGTTTAACCCCGGGGAACTCCTCTTCATCGTCTACTCTTACTCTTATTTCAAAATCTTCCTCATCATCTGACTCAGTTCCAAACTCAGATTCAGACTCGGAAGATGAAGATAATGGTTCATCTTGAATGATTTGCTTTGGTGTAATCTTCTTACGAGGTTTAGTAGTAGGCTTTGGTGGAGACTTTGTTTGTTGTGAGGTTGTGGTACTACTGGTGCTTCCAGTCTTGCCACCTCTCCTGCTACGAGTCTGAATTTTGACAACTCGTTCGTCTTCATCACCAATGTATCCTACTTTCCCAGCTTGAAAGGCTTTGTCGTAGATTTTGTAATTTTGTGTTTTATGAATCTCGTCATCTAGGAAGTAGTCTGGAATTCTCATTCCCTTGGTCCTTGTTGTGAACTTGATGGTTTTGACAAAAAAGATATTGTAATCTTTGTTGTATATGTCTTTTGTTTTAGTAGGATCATGCATTCTATTGAGGTAGTTTGATGTTTTGTCGCAGAAGTGTTCAATCCGCATCTTTGTGAACCTAACGAATGGAATCACATTCCTTTCACGATCGGTTTGGATGTGATGGATCATGTCGCTCATTATCGAACGAGCAAAGTTGATTGGTTGCATGCTCATCATCCCCCAAAATACTTGTAGATGCTCTAGTCGTGGATGTTCGTGACCACTTTTTCTGCCTGAAATAGATCTAACAATCAACATGTAGAAAGTTCTCCATGGTTGTGGTAGATATTTGACGTTGAATCTAGACAGTCTGATGAGTGGTATTTCCTCTTGAACATCATATCCTAGATCAATGAGATAATCCAGAATTTCAAGTTCGGTTAACATGGGACAGAATTCTTCTGGTGTAGGAAACATGAGAACGGTTCGAAGAACATCCTGGTCCACGGTGTATTCTTGACGATCCAGTTTAATAGTGAAGGATTCATCGTCCAAGTTTGCTTGAGCGTGTGCCAGAACTGATGAATATAGAAGATAGGAACCGATGTTGACTTTGTAAGCATGGACTTGTAGGGATGAGCCAGTAGAATGTCTTTAACAATCTTGCACGAATCTTCAGGAATCTGAAGTTTGTTGAAGTCAATTCATGGATTGGTTTGGCCAATGGTGATGTTGTAGTTAGCTGGGACAACCTCTACGAGTGTGAGTAACGGAATAGTTTGTTCGGGGACATTTTCGGTGTGTTCAGCCATTGTATTCTATAAATGTATCATCATGAAATCAAACATGCAAATTTGTTAGTCATTAGTTCACGTTCAAGTTTGATATTCATAGACACACAAGTACATGTTGCAATTAAGGTTCAAGTAATTAACACGTGAGATGTGGTAGTATTAGCAGTTTAACACATACTTACTAAGACATAATGTAAGAATATTCATAGCACATCACATAACAAATCACATCTTAGAAATACATATGTATGAAATACACACATCCACAAGTTAATAATACATGATAACAACATAAACAATACACAAATTCATGAGTTTTCATATTTAGACATGTTTTAGAAAGCTAACAACAAATGAAAAATTCTCAAAAATTTTCTAAGTGTGATCTCGAAAACATAGCAGACAGTGTTCTCGATAACATTCACTTGATGGGTTCTCGATAACTTTTGTATATCTATGTTCTTGATAAATCTCATAAGAAATGATCTCGACAACTTTGAGCAACAAATGTTCTCGATAACTAGAGGAGTAAGGGTTCTCGAAAACCCAAATCTGTATGTTCTCGATAACCCATAAAAGATCTCAATAACAAGTGATCTCGATAATTCTTATTGAGAGTCCTCGGTAATTTACAAAGAGTTCTCGATAATTTTAGTTATGGAGAGTTCTCGATAAAAATGATCAAAAGATCTCGATAATTCACAGTTTTTGAAAATTCTTGTACAAGAATTTTCGAGGTCATGGTAGACATACGTTTTTCTTGAAAAATTTGATCTCTTGAAAGAATACCTGAGGAAATGAGTTCAAATCAGAAGTTAGAAACACATAACAAGCATCTTCACCAGTTTTCGAAATACTAACGAAACCCCAAATTATCTAGATCATAGAATTCGTGTAATTATGTTGAAAATCCAATGAAACACATCAATTAACACTCATTTAAACACTTTCATAACACTTAATTGAACTCAAGAACACACATACAAAAATACCCAAATCGACCAAAAACCCTAATTATCTGTATCATGTATACATGTAATATGAATCAATTAACGAGCATATACATGATAAACATACTCGAACAAACATATCCCACTACAAAAATCAAACAAACAACACTCAAACAAGAATACCCAAATCGTACATAAACCCTAGATTTCGAAATCCACTCAAACGTGTTATATGTTATGATTAATTGTTTCTAACATTTTTAGGATACTTCTAACAGCAAAAACCCTATGAAAAATCAAACAAGAACACATTATTTAAGGGCGTACGAATTTAGCGAAACCCTAGATCTAGAAAACACAATTGTGGAATATCTAGCAATTAAAAACGTAATTCGTTGAAAACCATGTTTTAGATTAGGCAAAAGATTATATAAACACTTACGGATTGAAGATTTGAAGCACGGATTTGTGTTTAGGATTTGAGCCGTTTGATATTAAAAGAGAGTGTTTGGTTGTCTGTTTTTGTGATAATAAGAAAAAACGATGGGGGGGGGGGCTGATTGTTTTTGGTTATTGTTTGAAAACTTTGGCAATTTGGCAAAAACAGTCCCTTAGCTACATGTCTTCCTTTATAAGTCCTAAACTTTGATATTTAACGATGTAGAATAACGACCGTTAGCAACAAAAACATTCTAGGCTAAAAGGAAATTAATGAAGTATTTAAATTCACGAAACGAGGGATAACCCGTGAATTTTCACCATTATTATTGACAACATGATATTTTGAAATATGCAAGTACACTTGTTTGAACAAGATTTTTAAATTTTGAAGAACATTTTCTCCCCCTCAACACTTGGTGATAAAATTGAGAAATTTTCTAGAAACCGAAGTGTTGAAAGAGGTAGTGTACTTGCATTTGAAAAACGAAAAAATAAAACGTAAGATAAAAATGTAAAATCTTTTTGGTATTTTCGAAGATTTTTTTATTTTGTCTTTTGTTTTTGATAAATATTTACAAAAAAAAATTTTTTTGGTATTTGACTCAGTTAATTGTTTTCAAGAAAAGATTTTAAATCATCTGGAGTCAAACACTGCATACCAGTCCGGTGGACTAGTTCAGAAAACCTTGTAGGAGGTAAAGGTTTCGTGAACAAATCGGCCAGATGGTATTCAGTACCCACAATGTATGACTCAATTGTACCCTGTTCAACATGCTCCTTGATGAGGTGATAACGGAGATCAATGTGCTTAGACTTTGAATGCAGAACCGTGTTGCATGAGATTGCTATTGCACTTTTCGAATCACAGTACATCGGAATCTTGTTGAATAAGTAACCGTAGTCCATTAGTTGTGTACGCATCCAAATGACTTGTGCACAACAAGCAGACATGGCTACATATTCAACTTCTGTTGATGATAATGAAGTGAAATCCTGCTTCTTTGATTGCCAAGACACAAGTTTATCTCCAAGAAACTGCAAACCACCAGAAGTACTTTTGCGTGTGTCCATACACCCTGCATGATCAGCGTCTGAAAAAGCTATTAGTTCAAAACCGGAATTCTTCGGATACCAGATCCCCAAGTGAATGGTTCCCTTTACGTATCGAAGAATTCTCTTAGCCTCATTGAGGTGACGTTCAGTAGGACTGGACTGATAGCGAGAGCACATAAAGACAGTAAATACAATATCCGGTCTACAAGCGGTGAGATACCTGAGTGACCCAATAATACTTCGGTATTTTGTGGGGTCAACTGGTTTCCCATTTGGATCCGCATCTAACTTAGTTGTGTTGGCCATAGGGGTATTGTAAGTATCACAACTGGTCATGCCATGTTTCTTAATTATCTCAAGAGCATATTTGGACTGATTAAGGAAAATCCCAAGGGGTGACTGATGAACTTGTAGTCCTAAGAAGAACATAAGTTCACCCATCATTGACATTTCAAAATTTTGCTTGATTAATCTTGCAAAAGCGTTTGAGTACTTTTTATTAGTAGAACCAAAAATAATGTCATCAACATATATTTGCACAATTAAAACGTCATCTCCGTGTTTTTGGATAAACAAAGTTGGATCTAATAAACCATTAGTAAAAGAATTAGCAAGCAAGAAAGCAGTAAGTTTATCATACCACACCCTGGGGGCTTGTTTGAGACCATAGAGAGCCTTCTTAAGTCGGTAGACATGATTTGGATGCTGTGGGTCGACAAATCCCTCTGGCTGACTAACATAGACCTCCTCACGTAGTTGACCGTTCAGAAATGCTGTTATCACATCCATTTGATAAACGACCATCTTTTTGTGAGCAGCGTATGCCAAAAATATTCGAACAGCTTCAAGTCTAGCCACAGGTGCGAAAGATTCCTCAAAGTCAATTCCTTCCTCCTGAGTGTATCCTTTAGCAACCAAACGTGATTTGTTACGAATAACCGTGCCTTCTATGTCCAACTTGTTTTTCCAAATCCATGTTAGCCCAATGACATAAACTCCATCCGGTCGCTCAACTAATCCCCATACTTCAAGGCGTTTGAATTGATCGAGTTCCTCTTGCATTGATTCAATCTAGTTGTCGTAAGTAAGAGCTTGCTTAATGTTTTTGGGTTCTTCTTGACAAATGGTGAGGGCATAAATGCAATGTTCGGCATCGGAGTGAAGTTTTTGTCTTGTCATAACTGGAGCCGTTAGATGTCCAATAATATTGACGATTGGATGATCACGAGTCCAATGATGTGTTGAAGGGTGTGGGTTATGGAACTGCCGCATATTAGTTGGTTCCAAATTACGTGTTAACGACTCAGCAATATCTCAAAGGTTCGGAGTCGGAGCAAACGGATTAAAAAATGCATTTGGATCATAATCTGCAGGTTCGGGTATTTGTGGTTGATTCAGATCTTCAGTTGGGTTGTCGGTGTTGGAAGCGGTTTGTTCGTCTAATGTTGGTGAATCAATTGGAGGTGCATCGGGTTCTACGGTTGTTGTTGTAGTAACAGGTGTATCAGGTACTTGATTGTTATCAGGTTGAGCAGTGGAACTAGTGGATACATCTGATGCACGTGTTTCAAATGAATCATCGAACAAAGGAGCAAACAATGTTTCCAATTCTTTACGAGTTAGTGACAAAGGTTCATCTGAAGAATCTGGAAAGTTAAGACGGTTGGTTGCGGGTCCTAAGCTGTTTTGCTCAGAAGCCATTTCTGTGAGCTCATCGAAATTAGCATGAATAGTCTCCTAAATCTCCCTAGTACGACGGTTGTAGATTCGAAATCCTTTTGAGTTTTCACAATATCCAATGAAGATGCTTACGTCAGCATTTGCTTTAAGTTTACCAAGATCATCACGATCATTATTTGGATAGCATAGAGCACCAAATACATGAAAGTGTTAAATGTTAGGCTTGAGTTTGTGAACAATTTCATATGGTGTGACTTTATGAAGTTTGTTAATCATACAACGATTTTGGGTGTAACATGCAGTTGAGACGGCTTCTGCCCAAAGATAATCTAGTAATTGAGCATTAATGAGCATCGTTCGTGCGGCTTCCACTAACGTTCTGTTGCGTCTTTCGAGCACTTCATTCTGTTCGGGAGTCCGTGCAATTGATGTTTGATGTACAATTCCTACTTTCTCAAAATATTCACGAAGAGTTTGATTCTTGAATTCAGTTCCATTATCCGTTCTTACTATTCTGACTGTGTTGTGAAGTGGAACCTGAATTTTTGTGAGAAAGGTGATTATCATTGATGGAGCTTGATCTTTGCTTCGAAGAAAGTAGACCCAAGTCCATTTGGAGAAGTCATCGACAATCACAAGAATATACCGTTTCCCATTGATCATTTGTACTCGCATTGGGCCACATAAGTCCATATGAAGAAGTTGAAGAACATGATCGGTACTAGGTTCTAGTTTTGAACTTAGATATGCACGTTTACAAGTTTGTTATTCTTCTTAGCTTTGTTAAGTAATTCCGCATACTTAATAGAGTAATTCAGTGTTTCATTGTTAGTAGATTAGGATTTATCCAAGGCTACTAAACTTTAACAAGCTATATAAATAGTTTGATCAGAGTACAACGATCCAACAAGATCTTATCTAGTGCTTTCCAAAACAATCGTTTTCACCGATCACTCAGCGCTCAAATATCTATTTGCTAAACAAGATGCGAAACCACGTCTTATCCGCTGGATTTTACTACTCCAAGAATTTGATATCGAAATAAAAGATAAGAAAGGAGCAAAAAATCTTGCAGCTGATCATTTGTCTCGTCTTGATAACCCAAATTTGGAAGAATTAAAGGAAGACGAAATTGATGATTATTTTCCCGACGAAACTCTTATGACCATCGATAAAGTTGATGAAGAGGAAATACCATGGTTTGCAGATTTTGCAAATTATTTCGGTGGAAATATTCTCAAGAAAGGATTAACTCCTGCTCAACGAAGTAAATTCTTTTCGGATTTAAGAAACTATTATTGGGAAGAACCTTTTCTTTTCAAAATGTGTCCCGATGGGATGATCCGAAGATGCGTTTCTGGAGCAGAAACAAGAAAAATTCTTGATGAATGCCATCATGGCCCAACAGGGGGACATTACGGTCCTACCACCACAGCTAAAAAAGTTTTTGATGCTGGATTCTATTGGCCAACAATTTTTAAAGAAGCTCATACTCTTGTTCAAAACTACGATGCATGCCAAAAATCCGGTAGTCTCTCTCGTAGAGATGAAATGCCACAGAAGAGCATTCAAGTCTGCGAAATATTCGATATTTGGGGAATCGATTTTATGGGACCATTTCCTAAATCCCACAAATACGAATATATACTCATTGCAATCGATTATGTTTCCAAATGGGCTGAAGCTGAAGCCTTACCCACTAACGATGCACGAGTTGTTGTCAATTTTCTCAAAAAGCTTTTTGCTCGGTATGGAATCCCTAAAGCTTTAATAAGTGATAGAGGAACTCATTTCTGTAATAAACAAATGGAGAAAATCATGAAACGATATGGAGTTCATCATTGTTTTGCTACAGCATATCATCCACAAACTAGTGGACAAGTCGAAAATACTAATAGAGCATTAAAAAGGATACTCAAAAAAACGGTAAAGGAAAATCCTTCCATTTGGTCGAGAAAACTCGATGACGCTCTATGGGCCTTTCGTACGGCTTATAAAACTCCAATTGGTACAACACCATACAGACTTTTGTATGGTAAAACATGTCATTTGCCGTTCGAAATCGAACATCGTGCTTATTGGGCATTACGAAATTGCAACCCCGATCTGAAAGTAGAAGGAGAGAAAAGATTCTTGCAATTGCATGAACTCGATGAATTGAGGCTCCAAGACTACGAAAACTCCAAGCTATACAAAGCCAGAACCAAAGCTTATCATGACCGAAAGCTTAGAATTAGAAAAGAATTCAAAGCTGGAGATAAAGTTGTGCTTTTCAATATGAAATACAAGTTCAAAGCTCCTAAGCTCAAATCTAAATGGTTGGGACCTTATATAGTGAAACATGGATTTCCATCTGGATATGTCGAACTCCATGACAAGCATGGTGGAAGTTTCATTTTTTATGGTCACTGTATTAAATTGTACTATGATAAGGAGCAAATGAGCAAAATTTCTATTGAATATCCAAATGAATCTGAATATGAAGCTATCACATTCATGGCACCTCACCATGAAAAGGCGCCATGGGCACATGACCAAGGTTTTATCTATGATGCTCTTCCTAGAGCATGGGAAAAAGTTATATTGGAAGATATAGATGAAACTGGAGAAGGAATTGTGGTAGAAAACATATTATTCGTACCAAAGTATCCAAAAAGGAAATCCAAAACCGCATTAACGTAGTTCTTGCGAAGCTTGAGTCAGGCTGATGACTCGTTAATAAAACAAGCGCTTCTCAGGAGGCAACCCGTGTGTTTGTTATTTTTAATTCTTAGTTTATTTTTAGTGATTACACCCCAAAGTTTAAACCACTTGGTTGAACTTAAGTGTGGGGGTGTCTCACTAATTTTAATAAAACATATAGTCTTGTGTTTGTTTGTTTTATGATTGTCATAGGAAATGATGATGAAACGTGGACACTTGAAGTAAAGAACCACAAAGGAAACTACGGTTCATTTTCTTATTTCCCTATTTTCATACTTTGAAGTTCGTTTATCACATTGAGGACAATGCTTAACTTAAGTGTGTGGGGGTGAATAGGTAAATAAGAATAATCCGTAAATTTCGAGTGTAATTTAAATTTATTTAAATTTGGTTGCCCTTGTGATCTAGTTGTTTTCACGCTTTTAGGATAATATATTAGAATAACTGGATTCATCCACTGGTAAAAAACGGTAATTTTTGAAATTTGAGATGTGTCCCGATTACTATTGCAATCCATTCTGGGATCGATAACATTAGCTAGCACATGTTGTAACCCTTTCCACTATATAGTGAGGATTTGAGCCTGTTTCTTATATAGCATACATTCTTTTATGCTGAATCCTTTTGTTATGTGTGTGCCGGTGATTTTATTTATTCTAGAACTTGTTCTTGTAAAATCATTTCGAGACCGTTGTGAGATCACATTTCTAATGTGATATAAGTATGCATATGTGATAAGAGGCAATCTTAGGATTTAACCCAAATAGCCTTCCATATTGATTTTTAGCTAGTTTCATTGACTAGTTAACCACCACTATAACCCTTTTGTTAGCGTTCATTTTTAATGCTAGATACCCCTAGTTACACCTTCTGAGCCAATCTTTTCTTTTGAATAAATCCAGAAAAATACAAAAAGATTTTACACTTTTTAACCTTGCTTTACCCTTAGTCAAGTTTTAGTTGGTTGCTAGCTATATGGCAAGATGGATGTTATGTGGGAAATCATGAAGTACAAAGAAAGTAGTAATTCCGGAAGTAGCGATCAAAGCAAAATTAATAATAAGTAATCAAAGAAGAAGTGGTGACAAGTGATTCTATGTTCATCTTATGTTCTTTATGTTCAAAAAAAAAAGTGTATATGTTGAATAAAATAGCCAATGAGCTATAGTGTTACGTATTGTTCGCTCAAGGATGGAGATTCTAAGAAGTACATGATAGTGATTCGAGATAGCTAGCGACAATTGGATCATAGACTTTGGCTAATTTGTATATTCTTTCAATCATTTCCACTCTCTAAACTTATCCCATGACTTATCCCTACCTTTTTGACTTTGTGAAATTATCAAGTGTATGGCATGTAGTGACCATCCGATTTCTTGAGGAATTAGATAACGCGCCAGCGATCTTAGGTATCCTTAGTGACCATCCGTTGTTTGGTAATGCAAGAATTCGTGCCAGCAAGCTATTATGTTTTACGCAAGGTAATTTCACATAAGTTCTTTTTACCCTTTTTAAGCCTTAAACCCGAATAAAATCCCTCTTTGATATGAATACTTGGTGCTCACGCCTTTACGGTGTAGTTATGTTTCTTGTACAAGCCCATGGTAATATTTAAATCATGACTGAGCAATGAGTGTGATTTCTCTTATACTTCACCCAAAAATGAGTGTTTAGAGTGAATTATAGCTTGTTCCCTTTTCATGAGGTGATTAGTAATGTTTATCTAGCAAGAAAATCATTTGGGTATTGTCAAACATCTCAATGTTTAAACCGTTAAAGCTTAAAATGATGAATCTAACTTGTACTTGTACTTGTACTTGGAAGGTTTGCATCACATTTTTCCCAAAACATCTTTGAAGTATTAAGTGGATGATATTTTATTTCTAGATTTGCTTGAGGGCAAGCAAAGTTCAAGTGTGGGGGATTTGATAACGCTCAAATTGTGCATTTTTTTAGTAGCGTTATTCGTATGTTTTTTGGTTGTTTTTGCCACTAAATCATATCAAAGTGTGTTTGCAAGCATTTGTAGCCAAAAACAGGAAAAAAGAGAAAGAAATAAAGGATTTGTCATTTCCAGCTCGAGATTCAATTCGTTCAAACATTTCACAAAGAAGAATCCAAGTTTTCATCATTCTAAAGTTCGTTGACAAGAAATAATCAAGTTTGGACAAAGAACGAAGAGCCAAGATAGAAGATCAAGTTTAAGCTGTCAGAACACTTCCAACCGGTCGGTCATGATTCTAACCGATCGGTTAGACGAAAATGTTCCATCTATTCGATCGGTTGTAATCCAACTGACCGGATAGACCTAAATGTTCAAACCAACCGATCGGTCATGCCCTGTAACCGATCGGTTGGCCAGCTCGTACAAGATTTGCAAACTTTATTCTACCTCATTCTACCTTATTCTAGGCCATTCCTTCTGGTATTCTAGGTCCTTCTATTCACCTTGGAGGCCAAGTTGCTGCATTAATGACCCTAGGCTTGTGGAGTAGTATAAATAAAGGCTTTGCAAACTCATTTCAAGACACAACTTTCACAACAACAACAAACAACAACAAAGCAATCATCAAAGGAGTTCTTACTAGTCTCAAAGTTCTAAAATTCGTCCATAGAAGTGCAGAATACATTGGAGGTCCAAAAAGTCAACATCCGGAAGTCAAACTCTCAAGAAGTCAACACCAACACTTAGGAAACCATTTCCTACTCATTTATAATCATATTCCAAACATTTGTAAGACTTTAATCATGATTTCTAATATTCAATATTCTGAGTTTATGTTCATGTTTGCAATGAGTGGCTAGTACCCCTTTTACATTTGCTTAGATGATGTTAATTACTTAGTGATTAGTCTATGATTGTGATAACATGTTTTAATTCAATTTCAAGTCAATTCTAAGACCCAATTAGACTTAAGTTTCATAGTGACATTTGTTGAGTCAAGTTTAACTAGTTGCGTGTAATATCATTAGCCGAAAGAGTTGTTATTATTCAACTAGTTATAGTCATTTGTCTATGAATGAATGTTTTTCACCATAAATATTCTTGACTAAACAAAGGAACGAAAGTACAATTGTAATGAGAATACTTTTTGATAATCAAATCGGATTGGTTGTAAACGCCTAATTGGTCGAAATTTTTAGTAGTTTATGATCAATTGTAACCTTGTTGTCTATGATTAGGTTACCTTTTGTATTGACCATTTCTTAAGAGTATTTGATTAAACAAGAAACTATTTTTGTGTTTAAGGTTGCTAATCCAACTTTGTGAACCTTGAATTGATCTTGAATTGATTGGTCCAAACCTAATGCTTGTTTTTATGAACTAAAATCTTGACGAAGGTTTAACTTGTAGAAACAATAGATTAGAACACCAACTAATTCTAATTACCAACATGTTATCGATTTATCACAATCATGCTTATCCTATGAGTAGTTAACTAGTCTAAGCAAGTGTAGTTTTTAATCATTTGAATTATCTTATTACCATTATCGCTTGAAATAGAATTTACTTTTAGACTTACGTTTAGATTTCACTCACAAATCCCTGCGAACGATCCCGACTTACCATCCTTATCTTGCTATAACTAACGAGTACACTTGCTCGTATGTGTTATTTCTAGATCCGGTAATCGTGTTTATAAATTTAAAACTTGTACACACCGTGAGCACACATCAATTGCCGAACTAACCTATAGACTAAAACACTAACGAGCAGTGTACCCGATCAATGTGTATTGTTTTTAGGTAAGCAAGGGTCGTTCACTAGGAGTGAAGCTAAAGTGATCTAAAAGTATTCTGATAACTAATCTAACTATTCTAGAAAGCAATTAAATGGTAAGGGGGTTTAGCCTGAGAGGCTAGCACGAGTTTGTGTGTTTTCTAAACTAAATACAATAAGATAAATATTAAACTAATGACAAAGTATGGTAGATCAATATAAGGAAGAACGGGTTAGCCAAGTCTAATCCATTTACTAATTATATATGTTTATGTCTACTTGTTTTAATTCATTCATTTGTTTTGCCGCCAATCTGATTATTAATCCTGTCACGATTGAATAACCTACCATTGTGGTGGGAAAGAGGACATGATCATAGTGACCTATCTAGCATCAATACTAACTTATTGCTTTAAACCGTCTAACCTAGTTTGGCATTACACGCTACTAGTCCTATTAGTGGAATGAGGCACGGTTTTGGTGTGTTCCCTCTAAGCCGTCTATATAGGATTCGGATTATTACACTTATGATTCAATTAAAGTAACCACAATTACAGATAGTTAAATTACAAGAATTAAACCAATCAGATCATAATCTAGTTACATAGACTTTTACTAGTTATAAGCAATAAACGAGTTTTAATCGATAAGCACCCAATCCAATAACAAAGTAAACACATCAACACAAACATAAAAACTAATAAAACTTCATAAAAATGGCTAACACCTAAGGATGTTAGCCCATAATCTCAGTAACAAAACATAAAGTTGTAATCAAAGCATACGAATAAGAATTCATAATGAAAACGATACTCTAACCGAACGATTACACTTAATATAAGGTCTTGAGATATTCTTCTAGGATGATTGGATCTTCAAGGAGGTGTTGGGGATGATTTGGGGCTGTCCCCAACTGATAATGATGATGCCAAAGTCGTTCTAGGGCTTTGGTATTTATAGGATTAAGCAAGAGTGGCCTCCAAGTAATTTCCAAAAACATAGTCTGCTGTTCGACCATCGATGCAGCGCATCTAAAAGCTCTATGCACCGTATCTCCTTCAGGAACACGTAGATCTTCTTTTTCTCTTTCCGTGGCCGCTTGAATCAACTAAAACGGAGTCCGGATGAAGATTTTACGGCCAAAATACGAAAGCATCTTCGAGTGTTGATATGTAATCTTGATTGCTTCATTAAGCTTCTAATCTCAAATTTCTGGGTAAGGACTGTATATGGCCGATACAGCGCATCGGATTGGTCCGATGCGCCGTATCAAGGTAACTTCGCGTGGGGTCCAAGATTAAAATATTCACGAATATTCGTACACCGCCTTAAGATACGACGTAACTTCATTCTTCATGCGGCGCATTGTCTTCTGTATCTTGGATAATTATGGTGAAGTCTTGAGATTGATACGCCGCATATATGGTACGTCATGCGGCGCATCTTGAGTAAAACAAGTTAGTTCTTCTCGTTGACCAAGGTTTCATATGCGGCGCATGGGATAAATCCATGCGGCGCGTGCTTCAAAGTCAGGCAGTGGTCTCAGATTCGTCTAAGTCTTTATGTACGGCGTATCTATCATGAATGATACGGAGCATCTTCCTTCAGTTCAGTAGACTTTTCCGACTTGATTCATTTTGCTCCAATTTCCGTCCGAAATCATTAACTTTCACCAAATGCTTGTTTATAACTGAGAATTACAAAAGTAAATGATTAAGTATCAAATCTCATATAAATGAGTGACCCAATAATACTTCGGTATTTTGTGGGGTCAACTGGTTTCCCATTAGGATCCGCATCTAATTTAGTTGTGTTGGCCATAGGGGTATTGTAAGTATCACAACTGGTCATGCCATGTTTCTTAATTATCTCAAGAGCGTATTTGGAGTGATTAAGGAAAATCCCACGAGGTGACTGATGAACTTGTAGTCCTAAGAAGAATGTAAGTTTAGCCATCATTGACATTTCAAAATTTTGTTTCATTAATTTTGCAAAAGCGTTTGAGTACTTATTATTAGTAGAAGCAAAAATAATGTCGACGTATATTTGCACAATTAAAACGTCATCCCCGTGCTTTTGGATAAACAAAGTTGGATCTAATAAACCTTTAGTAAAGCAGTTAGCAAGCAAGAAAGCAGTAAGTTTATCATACCACGCCCTGGTAGCTTGTTTGAGACCATAGAGAGCCTTCTTAAGTCTGTAGAAATGATTCGGATGCTCTGGGTCAACAAATCCCTCTGGCTGACTAACATAGAACTCCTCACGNAATAAACCTTTAGTAAAGCAGTTAGCAAGCAAGAAAGCAGTAAGTTTATCATACCACGCCCTGGTAGCTTGTTTGAGACCATAGAGAGCCTTCTTAAGTCTGTAGAAATGATTCGGATGCTCTGGGTCAACAAATCCCTCTGGCTGACTAACATAGAACTCCTCACGTAGTTAACCGTTCAGAAATGCCGTTTTCACATCCATTTGATAAACGACCATCTTTTTGTGAGCAGCGTATGCCAGAAATATTCGAACAGCTTCAAGTCTAGCCACTGGTGCGAAGGATTCCTCAAAGTCAATTCCTTCCTCCTGAGTGTATCCTTTAGCTACCAAACATGATTTGTTACGAATAACCGTGCCTTCTGTGTCCAACTTGTTTTTCCAAATCCATTTTAGCCCAATGACATAAACTCCATCCGGACGTTCAACTAATTCCCAAACTTCAAGTCGTTTGAATTGGTTGAGTTCCTCTTGCATTGATTCAATCCAGTTGTCGTAAGTGAGAGCTTGTTTAATGTTTTTGGGTTCTTCTTGACAAACTGTGAGAGCATAAATGCAGTGTTCGGCATCTAAGTGAACTTTTTGTCGTGTCATAACTGGAGCCGTTGGATGACTAATGATGTTGACGATTGGATGATCACGAGTCCAATGATGTGTTGAAGGGTGAGGGGTACGAAATTGATGCATATTAGTTGGTTCCAAATTGCGTGTTGATGACTCAGCAATATCTGAAAGGTTCGGAGCAAACGGATTGAAGAACGCATTTGGATCATAATATGCAGGTTCGGGTACTTGTGGTTGATTCAGATCTTCAGTTGAGTTGTCGGTGTTGGAAGCGGTTTGTTCGTCTATTGTTGGTGATTCAATTGGAGGTGCATCGGGCTCTACGGTTGTAGTTGTTGTAACTGGTGTATCAGGTTCTTGATTGTTATCAGGTTGAGCAGCGGAACTAGTGGATACATCTGGTGCACGTGTCTCAAATGAATCATCGAACAAAGGAGCAAACAATGTTTCCAATTCTTTACGAGTTAGTGACAATGGTTCATCTGAAGAATGTGGAAAATTAAGACGGTTGGTTGCGGGTCCTAAGCTGTTTTGTTCAGAAGCCATTTCTGTGAGCTCATCGAAATTAGCATGAATAGTCTCCTGAATCTCTCTAGTACGACGGTTGTAGATTCGAAATCCTTTTGAGTTTTCACAATATCCAATGAAGATACCGACGTCAGCCTTTGCTTTAAGTTTACCAAGATCATCACGATCATTATTTGGATAGCATAGAGCACCAAATACATGAAAGTGTTGAATGTTCGGCTTGCGTTTGTGAACAATTTCATATGGTGTGACTTTATGACGTTTATTGATCATACAACGATTTTGGGTGTAACATGCAGTTGAGACGGCTTCTGTCCATAGATAATCTGGTAACTGAGCAATAATAAGCAGTGTTCGTGCGGCATCCACTAATGTTCTGTTGCGTCTTTCGACCACTTCATTCTGTTCGGGAGTCCGTGCAATCGATGTTTGATGTACAATGCCCACTTTCTCAAAATAATCACGAAGAGTTTGATTCTTGAACTCGGTTCCATTATCCATTCTTACTATTCTGACTGTGTTGCGAAGTTGAACCTGAATTTTTGTGAGAAAGGTGATTATCATCGATGGAGCTTGATCTTTGCTTCGAAGAAAGTAGACCCAAGTCCATTTGGAGAAGTCATCGACAATCACAAGAATATACCATTTCCCATTGATCGCTTGTACTCGCATTGGGCCACACAAATCCATATGAAGAAGTTGAAGAACATGATCGGTACTAGGTTCTAGTTTTGAATTGAGATGTGCACGTTTGCTCTTTCCTTGTTCACAAGCGGGACATAAGTGATCTTTTGCTTATCTGAACCTTGGAAGACCGTCAACTAGTTTATGGCGAGCAAGATCAGTCATAGTTTTGAAGTTGAGATGAGACATGCGTTTTTGCCATAACCAGGATTTTGTCGATTCAGCCTTTGAAAGTAGACAAATAGGAAAGGAAGCAGTCATGTCGGACATTGAAATGGTATAAAGACTTTTTCCACGGGTGCCTGACATAAGATCATTTCCTTGTAAATCACGAACAAAACAAGTTTTCTCCCTAAATGCAACTTCCAGATCACCATCACAAAATTGACCGACTGAAAAGAGATTGTGACCGAGGCCTTCGACATAATACACACGACTAATTTCGATATTCCCACTGACATAGTCCCCATACCCCATAATAGCAGCGAAATGATCATTCCCGAATCTGACAGTACCAATGAACTTTGAGACAAAGTTTCTTAACAGTTTGAGATTGCCTGTCATGTGTTGGGAGCATCCGCTATCAACAATCCAGAGAACAATTTGAACCACCTGCATCACACAAAGGAGATGACGATGGAACAATGGTAAGGGTGGAACCCAAAGAAGTTGTGGGTTCCGTTGGGTTAGAAGCACACAGATTAACAATTTTAGGAATCCATTTAAAGTTATGTGTCCTTTGTAACCAACGTTGCCAATTCCAACTAGATCGTGCTTTCTTCTTAGTGAATTCGCTAAGTGATGGCATGTTCCTAGGAGTATTTTTCGCAACTACTGGGGTGACTACATCATCCTTAGAAACTACACATGGCATAAGTCCTAGCATAGATTTAGAAGCATTAGTGGGCCTAGATTTTCTGCCAGATGTACGTTTCTTATGACGAGATAAAAGAGAATTTGCGACACATTTAGAGTGATCACCAGATAACATACTATTACGACAAAACGCACATGAAGCATTAACATTCAAAGCATTTAAAGGTTCATCATTCGTTACATAAAGATTAGGATTACAATTTGCCAAATTAGAATCTAAATCTAGTGCAAGATGAGTTTTATTCAAAGTCCTAAGGTGGTCTTCTAATTCAGAGGCTTCTAGTGTCTCTCTTCTATGTTGCAAAATCCTATTCTTCCTTTTGATACGTTTACGCTTGGATCTGCTAACGCTAGGAGTGGAAACTATTCCTGTAGAAGTGGAAGGATCCAACTTAGAATTCTGAGTGTTTTGTTCAATAGTGGTTATGTCTAAAAAGTACATTCCTGGTGCAACTACTTTTGTGTTGGCAAATTTCCTTTTTCAAGTTCACGTATTTTTTCTTTTAACTCAATGATGATGTGCTTTTTTTCTTGAATTTCAATGTCAAGCTTTCTATTTGAATAAAGACAATCATCACGACTCTTTTGCCAATAATCTGTAACTTCTTGCAATTCTGCAATTTTCTTTTCTTATTTTGAAATTTGACTTTTTAATTCCTCATTTTCATTTTGAAAAGATGTTGAAGTTTTAAGACTTTGCAATTCTAGTTCGAAATCAAGACTTTGGTTTTGACACCATTCAAGCTTTTTGTTCAGTTGGAAAATCTCATTTGAATGTTTGGTTTTCACATCATCGTTGTGTTGTCGGAGATTCTCATTTTCAAATTTTAATGTCTCAAGATGTTTAGACAACAATTCAATATCATCACAGTGATCATCAACAAGCATAGAAGTACCAGATTCATAAAGAGAATTCATAACCACAGATATTATATCAACACTAAGAACATGTTCCAAGAGTCGATCAGCTTCTTTTTGTAAAAATTTGTTTCGACATTTTTGCTTTGAAATCGCTTGTTCAGTTGCTTGAAAGACATTCATCATAGAAGATACTTCTTTTTGAAGTTCCTGTTCCCAGAGGTTAGCACATAGACACAAATGTTTAACGTGAGGTAAAAACTATTTTTGAAACACTTCTCGTTTTTCTTTCTCATGAGGAGCAATAATAGTGAAAACCGTTTTTTTGAGAATTGCGTTCAATTGCTTGTTCTAAAATTTCTGTTGGGATATAAAAGATCAAAGTACTGCTGAAGATCAAAGTGCTGCTAAAGTGTTTAAAGTCAAAGTACTGCTTGTGATCAAAGTACTGCTTGTTGATATAGTCAAAGTACTGCTTGAAGATAAAGACTGAAGATTAGATTAGGAATATTATGTATAATCTAGAATATTCTAAAGTTAGAGTTTGTATACTTGTCGTTCAAGTATTGTAAACCGACTAGGGTATTCCTTGTGCCTATAAAAGGATCCCTAGGTCATTATTAGAGATACGAATATACGAATACTTTTAGAGAAAAGCTAAAGATCGATATTAGCTATATTAGGGTTGTTTGTGAATCTGTACAATTAGCAGGTTCAAAGTTTGGTTAATATAAAGTGTTGAAGTTGTTATAATTCTTCTTAGCTTTGTTAAGTAATTCCGCATACTTAATAGAGTTATTCAGTGTTTCATCATTAGTAGTTTAGGATTTATCCAAGACTGCTAAACCTTAGACAAGCTATAATAAAGTAGTTTGGTCAGAGTATAACGATCCAACAAGTGGTACCAGAGCTTGTGTGGAAACTCTGATTAAGAAGAAACCCTAAACCCTAATTCAAGTCGATTTTCTTAATACACCCTACAAGATGTCTCAACCTGAACCTACACCTATGCCATCCATCACCACTGTTCGAATTCCCATAGTCAAGAAGGGAGAGTATGATCTCTGGAGCATGAAGATGAGGCAGTACATTGCTATTACTGACTCTGCACTTTGGGATATCATTGTCAAGGGCAATCAAGTTATAGAAGAACCTGAAGTCATTCCTGGACAGCCTAAACCACCTCAGTAACAACTCTCTGCAACTGTGAAGAGGAATCAAGACAAAGCTCTCAACATACTGCTGTCTGCTATCCCTGATGGCCACCTGTTGAAGTTTCATAATGCTAAGGATGCTAAAAAACTATGGGCTGCTATCAAAACAAGATTTGGAGGTAATGATGCTTCCAAGAAGATGCACAGAAGTTTGTTGAAGCAGCAGTTTGAAACCTTTGCTGTTGGAGAAAGAGAAGGACTTGATGCTACCTATGAGAGATTTCAAAATCTTCTTAGTATGCTAGAAATACATGGTGTAGAAGTCTCTACTGAAGATACAAACTTGAAGTTCCTAAGGAGTTTGCCATCTATCTGGCATGTGATTGCTACTATGATCAGAGGTCAACCTGATTTGGCTACTATGGATTTTGATGATTTATACAACAACTTGAAGGTGTATAAGCATGAGATGAATGGTAAATCAGGTTCATCAACCAACAATATTGCTTTTGTGTCTCCTGCCAAGATAAGCAGTACTTCCACTAAAAGTACTGCTTATCCAGTTCAAAGTACTGTTTGTGATGTTTACTCAACTGTGTCTACTACCATTTCACCACCCTCAAACAACATCAATTGTGATGATGTTGTGTGTTCATTCTTTGCTCAACAAGCCACTTTACCTGTTACCTATGAAGAAGATCTATTGCAGATTGAAGAAGATGATCTAGAAGAAATTGACATCAGATGGCAAGTTGCTATGATCACTGCTAGGATCAAGAAGTTCATGAAGAAAACAGGAAGAGGGATTGATTTCAAGGCCAAACAGGGTATTGCATTTGACAAGTCTAAGATTGAATGCTTTAACTGTCAAAAGACTGGTCACTTTGCAAGGGAATGTAAGTTTGCCAAGTATCAAGCAAACAGGATGATAGAGAAACCCAAGGTTGAACTCAAGGAGCTTCCTGAACCAAAACCAAAAGCATTTGTGGCTCAAGAAAACTTATCAGAGGTTGACTGGAGTGCTGAATTTGATGATGAACCAGTTACTCTCTCTATGGTTGCAATGGAGGAATATGATTGGAGCACAGCTTTTGATGAGGAACCAGGATGTACTGCTTTGGATTCCACTGATGATCTTGGAGGCTTTGACTGGAGCATGGAGAATGAAGATGCACCTGTCCTGTTGGCTTTGGTTGCTACTGCACCTACTTCATCTACTGCTACTGAGGTATGCTCTAAGTGCAATAATGTGTATCAAAAGGTACTTAGTGATTATGTGTCTGAAAGAGATAAACATAATAAAGCTAGGTCTGAAGTCTTAGGTTATCAATTGACCTTAGAGTCCTTAGAAGCTAAAATAATTACACATGAAAATAATGAAGTAGCTTGGGCTGAAAAATATCAACAACAGGACTATCAGTTAAAGTTAAGTGAATGGAAGTTAGGATGTAAGGTGTCTGAGTTAGAAAAGATGACTAAGGAAAGAGATGATTTGTTAGAAAAACTTAAAAGTTGGAACAAAGCTGGTCTTTCTCATGTCCAGTTCTGTGAAAAACAAAGGAGAGCAAGTGTTACAACTGGTCTAGGTTATGGTGTTGAATATAGTAGCTCAGATGAAACCACACCTAGTCCTAAGGAAGAAGTCAAGTCAAAAGAACTCTCAACTAGTGAATTTGAAACTTGTGTTCAGAGGAAAACACATCTAGTGATGAGGAACCCATAAGCCCAACACCTCCTGAATTTAAGAAAGATAAAGGGTATCATGCTGTTCCTCCTACCACTGGCAATTTTCAACCACCTAGGAAGGATGTTTCTTGTTTTTGGGTAGACAGTCTAGAGTTTAGGAATAAACTTAAGGGTCAATCCAATTCAAGTAAACCTGAAGTCAAAGTTGAGATTCTTAAGAATCATGGGAATACTAGGGGATCAGGGAATAATGTCAATGATAAGAGTTTCTCTAAACTTTTTTCAAAACCAGCAGTATTTTCTCACTTTAATCAAAGGACTGCTAGTCACTCAGCAGTTCCTTCAAATAATTCTTTCCAACATACTGCTACATTTAGAAACTCTTCTCATTATTCACCTAGAGGTCATACTGGTCTTGGCTATAACCCTCAAAGATCTGGATTTGGGTCAATGAATCAAAAATTATGTTTTGTTTATTATAGTCCTAATCATTTGATAAAAGATTGTAACTTACATTCAAATTACTTAAGTCAATACCCAAAGACCAAATCTGCACAACATAGGCCTACAGAAACTAAACCAGCTTCACCCAAACCTATTTGGAATTATTCTAGAAGGGTCAACCATAGTAATTTCACTAAATCATATAGGTACCCTCAACAGAAAAGAACTTTTTCTAAACAACCAGTACCTTCAGGTCATTCTTTTCAAGGTACTGGTAAGCCACAAACAGTATTCTCTCAAGGTACTGTTAGGAGATTTTCACCTAATCAAGGTACTGCTCATGTAAGACCAAATGTTTCAAAACGAGCTCCTGGCCATGATACCAATTTTTCTACATCTAAGAGGCCTTACAAAAGAGTACCTAAACCACAGACCTCAACCCAAAAAGTTAAAACTATGTGGGTCAAAAAGGAAAGTACTGCTTGGGACAAACCAGTACTTTCAGAAAGAGTGGGTGAAAAAGAACATGCTGTTGTAAAAGAAAGTTGTTTTGCTAACAAAGATCAAGTTTTTGAACAAAAGAAAGTTATTGATCATGTTTTAAAAGATAGTGGGAATTACATACTTAAAGACTTTAAGTATGTGACTCCACAAGGGGAACACAAGTCAGTAATGGCTTGGATTCCTAAAAGAAAATAACTTTCTTATCTTTGTGAAGGGCAACCCAGAAGAGGAACTTAAAGATCATTTGATTGTTGAAAGTGGTTGCTCTGGAAGCATGACAGGAGAAAAGGAGATTCTGTCAGATTTTAAGCCATTTTTTGGGAGGAAAGTTGCATTTGGGGATGATGCTACTAGAGGGAGAATTACTGGCAAAGGAACTATCAAGACTGGAAAAATTGACTTTGAGAATGTTAGCTATGTGAAAGAGCTCAAGTTCAATTTACTATCAGTTTCTCAGATATGTGACAAGAAGTACCCTGTCTTGTTCACTGATACAGAATGTTTAATTCTCTCACCTGAATTCAAGTTTGAAGCTGAAGAATTAGTGGTCTTAAGGGCACCAAGGACCAATGATGTGTACAGCATTGATATGAAGAATATCTTAGCTACTGAGAATGTTACATGTTTAGTAGCTAAAGCATCAGTTGAAGTAGCACATCTATGGCACAGAAGACTAGGTCATGTAAATTTCAAGAACATCAACAAGTTAGTCAGAGGCAATCTAGTTCGAGGTTTACCTTCCAAAACTTTCAAGACTAATCAATCATGCTTGGCTTGCAAGAAGGGTAAACAACATAAAGCTTCCTGTAAGAAGCTTGAGGAAAGAACTGTAAGAGAACCTTTGGAGCTGTTGCATATGGATCTTTTTGGACCTGTTGATGTTTCAAGCCTCAACAAGAAGAAGTATTGCTTAGTTGTCACAGATGATTGCAGTCGTTTTAGTTGGGTCTTTTTCTTGAGATTTAAAGATGAGACATTTGATGCCATTCATGATTTAATCATCTCCCTGGAAAATCAGTTAAGACACAAGGTTAGAGGTATTAGATGTGACAATGGGACTGAGTTCAAGAACAAACTTATGGATGAATTTTGTGCTAACAAGGGAATCAAGAGGGAATTCAGTATTGCAGGAACTCCTCAGCAGAATGGAGTTGCAGAAAGAAAGAACAGAACTTTGATAGAAGCAGCAAGAACTATGCTTGCAGACTCACTCTGACCTATTCAGTTTTGGGCTGAAGCAGTAAGTGCTGGTTGCTATATTTTGAATAGAGTTTCTATCACCAAACCTCAAATGAAGACACCCTATGAATTATTGATGGGCAGAAAACCTAGTATCAGCTTTATGAAGCCTTTTGGATGTCCTCTTACTATTCTTAATACCATTGACAATTTGGGAAAATTTGATGGCAAGTCTGAGGAAGGATATCTCTTGGGTTATTCTACAAACAGTAAAGGTTTTCGGGTGTATAACAAAGTTACAAAGAAGGTTCAAGACTGTCTTCATGTTGAATTCCTTTAAGATCTACCAAACCAGAAAGGTAAAGGTCCTGATTGGATGTTTGACCTTGATGTATTGACTCCTTCTATGAACTATGTGCCTGTTAGGGGGGAGAATCAAGTTGTCCATTCAGAAGAAGACAATTCACAGTTCATAGTTCATGGTGTCAATGCTAGTCCTACAGATGTTGACATAGAACAAAGTACTGTCAATAAAAACCAAGGTACTGCTGATGATAAGCAAGATACTGATGATTCAACTCCCATAATCTCTGATGAAGATCAAGCCATTCAAGATGAACTCAATAGGATGCTTTTTGAAGAAACACTTGCAAAGTCCTATGAGGATGAACAAAGACGAGCTTATGAAGCAGAGAAGACAAACAAAAAATCTAAAAATTCATCTGACAGTACTTTGGATAACAGCACTTTGGATCCCAGTACTTTGGATCAAAGTACTGCTACTCAAGATGAAGGTACTTCTAGGGGAATCAAGTCAAATACTTGGACAAATACTGAAGATTGGCCTGGTTCATCCATGCCTCCATTTGAAGAATCAGATGATGAGTTGCAAGATGAAGGAATTTTTGGTGAACAAGGTCCTGATCAAACAAATTTGGAAGATGATCTTATTGTACCAACAACTCACACTTCAAGAGTACATAAGAATCATCCTAC
>LBNU01032335.1:0-13852 GCA_014162995.1 Artemisia annua | reverse complement strand
AATTCATCTGACAGTACTTTGGATAACAGCACTTTGGATCCCAGTACTTTGGATCAAAGTACTGCTACTCAAGATGAAGGTACTTCTAGGGGAATCAAGTCAAATACTTGGACAAATACTGAAGATTGGCCTGGTTCATCCATGCCTCCATTTGAAGAATCAGATGATGAGTTGCAAGATGAAGGAATTTTTGGTGAACAAGGTCCTGATCAAACAAATTTGGAAGATGATCTTATTGTACCAACAACTCACACTTCAAGAGTACATACGAATCATCCTACAAACAAGATTATTGGTTCTCCTACTTCTGGTGTTCTTACAAGATCAAAAGCTAAAAGCATGAGTAAGCCTCAAAATGCTTTACTTAGCTTTGTCTATAAACAGAACAGGTTGAATCATAAAGATCAACAGACTTGTTTATTTGCTTGCTTCATCTCTCAAGAAGAACCCAAGAACATAAAGCAAGCTTTATCCAAAGAAAGCTGGGTTGAAGCTATGCAAGAAGAACTTCTACAGTTTAAACTTCAAGAAGTTTAGGTCTTATGTGATTTACCTGATGGCATGAAGGTAACTGGTACAAAATGGGTTTTCAGAGTCAAAAGAGATGAAATTGGTAATGTCATCAAGAACATAGCAAGACTGGTTTCCCAAGGATACAGACAAGAAGAAGGAGTTGATTATGATGAAGTCTTTGCTCCTGTAGCCAGAATTGAAGCTATAAGATTATTTCTTGCTTTTGCCTCTTATATGAGATTTCCAGTTTATCAAATGGATGTCAAGAGTGCCTTTCTTTATGGCAAAATTACAGAAGAGGTTTATGTCAAACAACCTCCTGGTTTTGAAGATCCTGAACATCCAAACAAAGTCTACAAAGTTGTTAAAGCACTATACGGTCTTCATCAAGCCCCTAGAGCTTGGTATGAAAGACTTTCATATTTTCTGTTACAACATGGCTATAGGAGAGGAGCCATTGATAAGACTTTGTTCATTAAGAGAGACAAAAAGGATATCATGCTAGTTCAAGTGTATGTGGATGATATTATTTTTGGTGCTACAAAACAATCCATGGTGAAAGAGTTTGAAGAACTTATGCAAAAAGAATTTCAGATGAGTTCAATGGGTGAGTTGACTTTTTTTTTGGGGCTTCAAGTTAAACAGACAAGTACTGGTATTTTCATAAGCCAAGATAAGTATGTCACTGACATTCTTAAGAAGTTTAACCTCAATGCTATCAAGCCAGTCACTACACCTATGAAATCCTCAAACTCACTTGGAAAGGATGAAGATGGAAAACCAGTGGAAGTCAAGCTTTACAAATCAATGGTTGGGTGTCTCATGTACTTAACTGCCTCAAGACTTGATATCATATTTGCAGCCTGTTTATGTGCAAGATATCAAGTTTCACCCAAGGTTTCACACATGAATGCTGTTCAAAGGATCTTTGCTTATCTCAAGTATTAACCTAAAGTAGGATTGTGGTATCCTAAGGAGTCACCTTTTCACTTGCAAGCTTTTTCAGATAGTGACTATGCTGGAGATAACTTTGATAGAAGATCAACCACTGGTGGATGCCAATATCTTGGAAGAAGATTAGTTTCATGGCAATGTGATGCGTGGTTTTGTAACCTTACAACAGGTTTTACCTCTCGAGGGATCTCAAGAGGCTTACAACCCCACCAAGCAGTGTACCTGACCGATGTAGTATAGGATAGTGGTAAGTACGGGGGATTGATCGTTCTCTCACAGGGAATAGTGTTCGTTAGGATAGAATAGCTAATCTAATAGGTATAAAGGTGGAAGGAAGATTCTTTTTGTATTTTTATATTTTTATGAAAGCAATTAAAATCTCAGTTTTGGAAGAAGGGCAGAATTAGTTGCTAGTCAACTAACCCAAGTTTACTACTTATGCAAAATAAAATAAAATAAATATCTAAACTATTGTGGTTGTGAAAACAATATGGAGAAAATTGTGTTTACTTAGATTTCATTACTCCCTAACTATCTTTTACCGGTTAATTGATATATGTGTTATTTGTGTGGATGAAAGGTGTATTTCTAATAACTCATGGAGTGGCATACATATCTCTCCAATTCTATGAGCTCTTATCTCGCCCTATGCCATGCACGGCAGTACCATAGGGGTTGTAAACAGTGGCTCATGCGTTAAATACTACCTTAATAGCCTAGTATGCCTTGGCTACATGTTTCCCAAGACGTTCAAGCACATTACCATAAAGGAGGTTGGCCAGTTTTCTTGAGCCTAACATTGATGGAACAATCATCCCAACAAACAACAACACACACCAATTAACCAATAATTAATAGTTAGGTTTCATTAGATCTAAGCAAATACAAGAAGAATTTAGCTACACATGTTAACTAAAAGACAAGCAAGATAGATAGACAACCAACACATAGACATAGTGATTGAATTAAAGTGAAGACTTATCTTTAATTAAGTATGAGGGTTCCAAGGGTTGGAAACCCTAAAAAGTACAGAAAATTCATCTTTAGGGTTTACCCTAAAAGTTCTCCACAAAGTTCCACACTAATGAATGAAAATTAGAAAACTATGTATAGATTTTACACTCTGACGGTGTCAGGTTATAAGGGCTGACGCCGTCAGCTCGCCGCCATTAGGTATCTCGGATGGCCTAGATCCACTTCTGACTTCGTCACCTTATAAAACCTTCTGGGCCGTCACTCTTTAATTTATAACCTGACGGCCTACTTTTCCTAACACCTGACGGCGTCAGGTGTTAAATCCCAAATTTTCTCTGGCCCGTCATTTGAAAATTGGATTCCACTCTTTTGTCAAGGCTTTCTGACGGCGTCACCTTGTGACTTCTGACGCCGTCAGGTTGTAATTCTTCATCTTTTGAGACTTTGTCGTTTTCTTCACTTTTATGCTCTAAAAACGTCCGAATATGCATGTTTTCCAGAATTCCTCTCAAAAGTACCTAAAATGACAAAAGGAACGATTTAGGGCAATATTTGATCACATTTATACGAATTAGGGCTTAAATGACCCCCTAAAAGCGTAACACTTTTCGTCTCATCAAATACCCTTACACTTGGGATTTGCTTGTCCTCAAGCAAATGAGCTTTTATTCCAATCAAAATATGAGTTAGGGGTCATTTAACACGAATATAAAAGTAATTACAACAAATAGTTATTAGACCCTAATCATAACAAGCACGGAAATCATACACTAGCACCTCACAAATAGTGTTTGGATTCTCACATCTCTCAAATGTCATAAAGTTTATATCTCATAAATGGAAACGGAAAATAACACTCACTACCTGTCATAGCAAATAGATTCCATAGGCTTGGGAGAGGATCAATTACTTCTCCACTAGGCGTAAGCACCTAAGATAAACTATCAAAGAGGTCTTTATAAAGGGTTGTAACGTAAGGTGTAGGGATACAATAACACGGTTTGGTTGGAATAAAGGGTATTTTATTGGTGGCAAGCTAATTATCATGATTAAATACATGCACTCTACATCGTTGCTTAAGTTAAGACTCAACTCAATCTTAGTCTAAAAATGAAATAACAAAAACTAAAAAGGAACATAAAAGGAAATGGGATGGTAGTCCGTATGTTTTTTTTCTTTCATTTTTCATTTTTTTTGTATTTTTCTTAATTTTTCGATTTTTTTTTCATACACTCTTGCCCTACCATCCAAAATAATACATCATAGGGGAGTTGCATTCCCCTTACACTTGAATCTTTACATAACTTTACAATCACTATTCTAATGACTCGAATTAAGATAATCGAAAAACTTGGAGTACTTTTAAAATGTTTAGCACATATGGGGGTAATAATGTTGTTCTTCCCCATTACTTCATTACACTAGTACTTTTACCCATGAGTCCCAATCGTCCCAAAACAATATGTACAAGGATATGACTTAACTTAGCAACCATGTAATTGACCGGATAATTAACTAAGGGTTTAACAAATGTTTTCACAATAATGCACCAAAGGTGGGTGCATACAAGGTACGCTAAGGCGATTTGGGTGTACATTTAGTGGGGTGTAACAAATTCTCACTTTGAATAAGATGCTCAAAGGTCGAAACGAAAGGATAGGCTCGGAAGGGTGTACTAGGGGTATCGTGTACCAAAAATGGATACAACGCAAAGGGTGTGGGAGAATTACTTGACCAATGAAGTCAATGTAATTATAACAAAAAGACAGGTGTAAAACAATGGGTTAATCCTAATGCCTCTTATCATGTAGTAAATCTTAACTACACGAATGTAGTCTCACTTGTGGATTTGAGATGGTCCTAACGCAAGTTCTAGAATCTAAATACTACCGGTACTCACATCATAGCACCAAAGATGGGTGCTTTTCCTACCAATTCTAGGGGCGAACCTCACATATTTGGGGTAGAAAATTTTTTAGTGGTACGGTTTTGTGCTAGTCATACAATTTCCTATCCATGAGACGCTCATTAAGATCAAGGTTTCACTTCTAAATGTTGTAAAAAAATTTTAAATTGGCGCTAAAATTGCCCTAACAAATATCTCTCTTGGTTTTATTACAAATTTACTATCAAACAAAGCAAAACATCAAGCATAGGTATATTCTCAACGGTGCTTTCATTTACCCCCCTTACACTTAAACCAAACATTGTCCCCAATGTTCAAATAAAAGACGTAAAAGTAATTAAAATGAAAGAATGAAATCAAATACTCCCCTGAATCGTTTGTTGTGGATAGTGAGGTAACATGGTTAGATCTTCTTCCAAGATAGACGAACGTTCAAAGCTTCCCTTCCAAAATAATAAACGTCTTCTTGTCCAAAATAACCTGTTAACCTGAAAAAGATAAAGGCCAACCTCGCGTAAACTCGGCGGTAAAATCTATATAATAAGATATAATGCTTGTGGAATGAATATTTTGCAGAATTCCTGAAGATTATAAGTTAAATAATTGACAAAACTTTTTAAGTTTCTGAAAAAATACAAAACTTTCAAAATTTGCAGAAAATTATAACCTGACGCCGTCAGGTGTTAACCCTTACGCCGTCAGAAAGTTCTGACAGAATTCTCATGTTAAGCTTCCGGGAAAAATTCTGGAAAATCTCAATCTTACTTCCTGGAATTCCTGCAAAAATTCATTATGACTCGATACAAGCATTTGACTCAAACAAATACTAATATGTATGCTAATTTCATTGTTATGATTCATGTTCATTCGTTCTTTATAAACCGATTTGGATTTCCCTTACACTTAGATTTTGCAAAATACCTTTATATGTAGTTAAGACGAAGTTAAAAACAAAATAAAGCATTTTCACAATTTAGTTTGAAGCATGAATCAATAATCAAGAAATATAACTTACATACGGAAACAAATAAAATCAAATAAACACACAAAAACACACAAAACATGGGTTGCCTCCTAAGAAGCGCTTGTTTTTGTTCGAGTCACGAGCCTGACTCTACCTTTATTTAATGGAAATAGGGGAGGTTTTCCCTACACTTAGGATTAAGTGCGGGTGGAAGTAGCGTTACACACCCTTAGGGTAGAAATATGCCACATGAGGAAAGAGTGGTGGATGAATTATATGCTCAAAGGGGTGTGCTCCATTCATCATAACCTTACCTTGTTCACTTTGGTCAATGGGTGAATTAAAGTTTTCTCCTAAAAAGGGATCATCTTCTATCAACTTCGAGAGACTCCTAGTTGGAAATCCATCTTGACCTAATAATCCCGGTTTAAACCCATAGTGTTTCTTGTGATCAATCATGAATGGGTGATATAAGTGTGTAAGGTCATGGTTGACTCCTATATTGGCTTCCACTCCACATGGTTTACATCACAAAATTGACCGACTGAAAAGAGATTGTGACCAAGGCCATCGACATAATACACACGACTAATTTCGATATTCCCACTGACATAGTCCCCATACCCCATAATGGCAGCGAAATGATCATTCCCGAATCTGACAGTACCAATGAACTTTGAGACAAAGTTTCTTAACAGTTTGAGATTGCCTGTCATGTGTCGGGAGCATCTGCTATCAACAATCTAGAGAACAATTTGAACCACTTGCATCACACAAAGGAGACGACGATGGAACAATGGTAAGGGTGGAACCCAAAGAAGTTGTGGGTTCCGTTGGGTTAGAAGCACACAGATTAACAATGTTAGGAATCCATTTAAAGTTATGTGTCCTTTATAACCAACGTTGCCAATTCCAACTAGATCGTGCTTTCTTCTTAGTGAATTCGATAAGTGATGGCATGTTCCTAGGAATATTGTTCGCAACTACTGGGGTGACTACATCATTCTTAGAAACTATACATGGCATAAGTCCTAGCACAGATTTAGAAGCATTAGTGGGCCTAGATTTTCTGCCAGATGTACGTTTCTTATGACGAGATAAAAGAGAATTTGCAACACATTTAGAATGATCACCAGATAAAATACTATTACGACAAAACACACATGAAGCAGTAACATTCAAAGCATTTAAAGGTTCATCATTCGTTACACAAAGATTAGTATTACAATTTGGCAAATCAGAATCTAAATCTAGTGAAAGATGAGTTTTATTCAAAGTCCTAAGGTGTTCTTCTACTTCAGAGGCTTCTAGTGTCTCTATTCTACGTTGCAAAATCCTATTCTTCCTTTTGATACGTTTACGCTTGGATCTGCTAACGCTAGGAGTGGCAACTATTCCTGTGGAAGTGGAAGGATCCAAATTAGAATTTTGAGTGTTTTGCTCTATAGTGGTTATGTCTAAGGAGTACATTCCTGGTGCAACTATTTTTGTGTTGGCAGACTTTCCTTTTTCAAGTTCACGTATTTTCTCTTTTAACTCAATGAGGATGTGCTTTTTGTCTTGAATTTCACTGTCAAGCTTTCTGTTTGAATAAAAATAATCATCTCGACTCTTTTGCCAATAGTCTGTAACTTCTTGCAATTCTGCAATTTCCTTTTCATATTTTGAAATTTGACTCTTTAGTTCCTCATTTTCGTTTTGAAAAGATGTTGAAGTTTTAAGACTTTGCAATTCTAGTTCGAAATCAAGACTTTGGTTTTGACACCATTCAAGTTTTTTGTTCAGTTGAAAAATCTCATTTGAAAGTTTGTGTTGCACATCATCATTGTGTTGTCGGAGATTCTCATTTTCACATTTTAATGTCTCAAGTTGTTTAAACAAGAATTCAATAGCATCATAGTGATCATCAACAAGCATAGAAGTACCAGATTCATAAAGAGAATTCATAACCACAGATATTATATCAGCACTAAGAATATGTTCCAAGAGTCGATCAGCTTCTTTTTGTAAAAATTTGTTTCGACGTTTTTGCTTTGAAATCGCTTGTTCAGTTGCTTGAAAAACATTCATCATAGAAGATACTTCCTTTTGAAGTTCCTGTTCCCAGAGGTTAGCACATAGACGAAAATGTTTAATGTGAGGTAAAAACTGTTGTTGAAATACTTCGCGTTTTACTGAAAACTTTTGAATCGTTGTGACTGAATTACCAGTTTTATATACAACATTTTGAAACTCCTTAAGCCTATGTTCCAATTCAACAATCTCATCTATGTATGACTTAATTCTTTCTCTTGACTTGCGTTTATGTTCTTTGAACTCAGCTTGACAATTTGACAACTCTGTTTTAGTTTTTAAAATGACTGCATCAAGTTGTGCAATTTGTTGTTTGTGTTCAAACGCTTGTTTTTCCAATTCAAAAGTTAAATTGTTGTTAGATTCTGTTATTTTACTAATTTGATGTTTTGACTCTTTTTCTTTAAGATAAGATTTTTGAAAAGCAACTTCAAAGCTTTTTTCCCGATTTACAAGTTTTTCAGCATTGTTAAGTTGTAATTTACAGCACTCAAGATCCCTAGTTAATAACGCATTTTTCTCTTTCAACCTAGCATTAAGCTCTTGACATTTAATGTTTTGTGATTGACTGGTCATGAGAAGAGTCTGAAGTTCTGAATCTGGATCAGTCATAGGATCAAGATGTTAAACGTGAGCATTGTTATCATTGACATGATTAGTATCTGAATCATCAAATGTGACAACCGGGTTAATTTGATCATAATCATCCAATATAACGTCTGTGTTCATTTGATTATTCGCTTGTGTAGATAACAATGAATCATTTTGAACTCCTTGTTCCTTGGTAGATGCAGATGCAGATGGGGATGCAATTTCATGTATCAGGCATGAGTTAAGATCAGTTACCTGAGACAGACCATCAGTGTCATACACTGGGCCCGAGTCACTCATGTGGAGTTCATGCATGTTGGCCATAAGCATGACAGCAGAATTGGCTTCAAGATCTGTCATGTCATCATCAGAATGTGCATTGGCTATGAAGTTGTTTTCCTTAGCATTGTTGCTTCCACGTGCTTCATCCTTGAGGGCTAGGAGTAATGCCTGCTTGTGATACTTGCTGCCTTGAGTTCGCGGTGAAGGACATACGGTTGCCAAGTGACCTATCCCATTGCAATTGTAGCATCTGATGACTGTGTTCCCTGATTCAGTATTCCCATTTTCAACAAGGTCAGCCTTTTTCTGAGGGACACCACCATTGTTCCTGAATCCTCCATTGTTATTAAACCTTTATCCAGAATTTGAGTTACCCATATAACCAACCGACCCAAATCTTCCACTGTTACGATTCTGGACTTCAACATGACCATCTTGAATGACCGCTTGATTCCTTGTGTTTGAAGATGTGCGAAGACGATTGCTAGACTTGTTTGAGAATTTGCTGAAAGCTCGAGCAATGAGTGCAATTCCTTGATTTAGGCTGTTGAAGTCCCCGTCATCATCATCATCATCATCATCATCATCATCATTAGCATTGTTGTGTGTGAATAAGGTATCATTGTTGTCATAAGAGGCAAATTGATTTGCATATGGTTGCATTGATGAATCATAAGATGAATATTGAGGTTTTTGGGTTGGAGATGGGTAGTTGAGATAAGTCTGTTCCGGAGGATAAGCATGGTTTGGCAGTGGTGGAGGAGGAACATGTGATAGAGCAACGAGCGCCAAAGAGTTTGTTGTTGGAGGCGGTGAGTAGTTTCCTCTGAGAGCGCGATCTTTGTCCACTTCATGTTGATGGTGTTTCAGATAGCCATACAACAAACCATATGGTGTATCATGAAGATTCTTTGCTTGCCTAACAAACGTCACATACTTCTGNCGGAGGATAAGCATGGTTTGGCAGTGGTGGAGGAGGAACATGTGATAGAGCAACGAGCGCCAAAGAGTTTGTTGTTGGAGGCGGTGAGTAGTTTCCTCTGAGAGCGCGATCTTTGTCCACTTCATGTTGATGGTGTTTCAGATAGCCATACAACAAACCATATGGTGTATCATGAAGATTCTTTGCTTGCCTAACAAACGTCACATACTTCTGCCAATCAGGGCCGAGACATCCTAAGAACTTCATGTAGATAGCAATCTTTGGTAGGATGATATTATGTTTGTCGAGGTCATTAATGATGTTCGTGAAGCGGTGGTAATATGACTCAAGTGATTCCATTGGCTCAATCATGAAGTGTGTGTATTCCATATAAAGTTTAGATTCCATGTCCTCTTGATTCAATTGAGTGCCTTCCATTAAGAGATGGACGTGTTCCCACATAGCCTTAGCTGTTTTCTAAGCATCAACACTTCGAAAGATCGGATTTGGTATGCCTTGAAGAATGTAGATCATAGCATATTCATCTGCCTCTTTGTGAAGGATTTGTTCAGCAGTGAGTTGAGCGTCAGTAAGAGGTACTCTTGAATCAGGTCTGGGAGGATCGACAGTTGGATCACATGGTACATTGTTAATCGGTGTCTCAAAAGGACCTTCAATGATTACTTTCCTCATGTATTTTCCATGTGGTTTCTTGAGTTCAAGAAATCGTAGGAACCGACTTGACCATTGTACATAATTTCCGGGTGTGAGCATTGGAGGTGTGTCAAGTGAACCTGCTTCATGCCTTGATTGTTGAGTAGTGATGACTTCACACATTTGGTCAAACCAATGAGTTTGTTTCGACGGTGGAGTGATTTGTTGCATGGGAAAAGGTGGAGGTTGAGGTATTTGTTGATGTTGATGCATCATGACATGTTGTTGAGAGGTCATTTGATGATATAGATACGATTGTTGATTTGATTGTGAAGGTTGTTGATGTTGATACTGCTGTTGTTGACGAAACAGTTGTGTTTGATGATACAGTTGTTGGTGATGAAAGTTGTAGTACGGTGGTTGAGACATGATTGAAGACTTGTGTGTAAATGGATCTTGTAGAAGGTATAAATGGTAAGCCAATTCTCGAAAACAAGTACAAGTGTGTTCTTGAAACTTTGTAGGTTGAAATTCTCGAAAAGCTGTCAAAGTCCAAGTGTTCTCTAAAAGCTTTGGGTGATCTCGAAAGTTTTGTGGGTTCTCGAAAAAAATTCAAAGTTCTCGATAAAATGATAATTATCGAGAAGATTAGAAAAATTTTTGAAATCACAAAAGCTAATGAGATTAACAGTGTTCTCAAAAAGTTGAAAATGATTTCGAAAAGTACAAAAGATTTCGAAAACAGAATATGATTTCGAAAGTCTTTGTGAGGTTCTCGAAAGTTTTCACGATTTCGAAAATGGTCCAAAATTTTCGAGATTATACAATAACGAAAATATCCAACGAGTCGAAGTGTTTTCTTTCTTATACAAGAGAGAAAAGCACTGAGTAAGCAACGGAAACACAAATGGAGCAAGTCTACGTGTTCTCGAAAGTTTGGGAAGTGGGTTCTCGAAAGTTGGCCTAAATTTTGTTTTTGAATAAAGCACACCAAGAATGAGTTTTTAATCCAAGATTCTTGTACAACTAGCTTTAAAATGATGAAATCTTAAAGAAAGTTGCAAACTTAACAATTTTTTCAAAAATTTTAAGGTTCTCGAAAACAAGTACAAAGTATTCGAATCTTGTATTTTTGTTGAAAAAGTTGAAATTTTTTGTTTGTAATGATTTGTAACACAAGTTTAGAAGTAAAGATGTGTGAGAAATCAAAAATCAAGCAAAAGATTTGAACTTTTAACAAAAATAACGAATTAAAAACTAATGTTTGGTGCGCACGAATTCAAAACCAAAATAAATACCCTCTTCTAGCGATTGATACCACTTGTTAGGTCACCATATTGTAAACACAAGTATAGATTATGTAAGAAATGAGATGAGAAGTAGATTTGGTTGATCTAAAAGATATGGGAATCAGTGAGACAATAGTTTAGCTAAGATATCAATTAAACCAACAAAATGAAATGTTACATAAGGTCTCTATTTATAGGTAAGGAGCTAGGGCAACACTCCCTTCTCCTTCCTATCATTAATCGGTTGGGCCTAAGGCCTTCTGGGCTTTATTAGCCTTATATCATGTAACATAAATAACTTAAATAATAAAGCAACCTATTACATATTATGGAAATGACCGAGACTTGAGAGATTAAGTAAAACGTGATCCTAACACATAGACATATTGATGGATTAATGGAAGACATATCTTTAATTAAGCATGGATGAAACAAGGGTGAAAAACACTTGAAAATACAGTAAAATTCGACCTAGGGTTTATTCCTAAAGTTCTCCCAAAAGTTGCACACAAATGAATGAAAATTAGAAAACTATATGTAGATTTTACAACTTGACGGCATCACATTGTAGCTCCTGACGCCGTCACCTCGTCGCCAAAACTATTCTCGGATTGCTCAGATCCACATCTGACGCCGTCCCCTTCTAATTGTTTCTGGGCCGTCTCCCTTTAGCTTATAACGCGACGGCCTAGGCGTCACAAAGCGTAACGCCGTCGCAAAAAATTTCTGGGGCGTCTCTTGTAAACTTCATATCTACCTCTTTGTCAAAATGTGACGCAGTGACCTTGTAAAGCGTGATGCCGCCAGGTACAATTTCTAGCATATTTTGAGACTTTGTCGTTTTCTTCACTTTTAAGCTCCAAAAACGTTCAAAAGGCCTCCTTTTCCAGATTTCTTCTCCAATGTCCCTAAAATGACAAAAGGAACGATTTAAGGCAATATCTGATCAAATAATTACGGATTAGGGCTTAAATGACCCCTTAAAAGCGTAACACTTTTCGCCTC
Organism: Artemisia annua; assembly: GCA_014162995.1. Classification (NCBI taxonomy): domain Eukaryota; kingdom Viridiplantae; phylum Streptophyta; class Magnoliopsida; order Asterales; family Asteraceae; genus Artemisia; species Artemisia annua. The sequence continues at coordinate 1,724 of LBNU01032335.1, read as the reverse complement.
ATCACTATCATACCCTTGCGTTAGTTTAGTCAGATGAACGATCGAGATTGTTTCTCATTCTTCTTAATCTTAAACTCTTCTCAACCGATCCGTACTCTATATATATATAGGTATATATGTATAAATAGGTGTATGTATGTGTGTGTGTGTGTATACACACACACACACACACACACACACACACACACACACACACACACACACACACACACACACATATATATATATATATATATATATATATATATATATATATATATATATATATATATATATATATATATATATATATATATATATATATATATATATATATATATATATATGTATATATATATATATCTTACCTACATCCAAGTGTAGGCAATTAGCTACACATTCCTTTGAAAAATCTTTTAAAAATGTACAGTTCAGCCCCTACGACTTACTGCAGGGGCTGAACTGTACATTTTTAAAATTCTTTATAAAGGGGAAGTGTAGCTAATTGCCTACATCAAGGTGTAGCTAACATATCCCCATATATATATATATATATATATATATATATATTCGTACGAATTCAAAACCAAAATAAATACCCTCTTCTAGCGATTGATACCACTTGTTAGGTCACCATATTGTAAACACAAGTATAGATTATTTAAGAAATGAGATGAGAAGTAGATTTGGTTGATCTAAAAGATATGAGAATCAGTGAGACAATAGTTTAGCTAAGATATCAATTAAACCAACAAAATGAAATGTTACATAAGGTCTCTATTTATAGGTAAGGAGCTAGGGCAACACTCCCTTCTCCTTCCTATCATTAATCGGTTGGGCCTAAGGCCTTCTAGGTTTTATTAGCCTTACATCATGTAACATAAATAACTTAAATAATAAAGCAACCTATTACATATTATGGAAATGACCGAGACTTGAGAGATTAAGTAAAACGTGATCCTAACACATAGACATATTGATTGATTAATGGAAGACATATCTTTAATTAAGCATGGATGAAACAAGGGTGAAAAACCCTTGAAAATACAGTAAAATTCGACCTAGGGTTTATTCTTAAAGTTCTCACAAAAGTTGCACACAAATGAATGAAAATTAGAAAACTATATGTAGATTTTACAACTTGACGGCATCACATTGTAGCTCCTGACGCCGTCACCTCGTCGCCAAAACTATTCTCGGATTGCTCAGATCCACATCTGACGCCGTCCCCTTCTAATTGTTTCTGGGCCGTCTCCCTTTAGCTTATAACGCGACGGCCTAGGCGTCACAAAGCGTAACGCCGTCGCAAAAAATTTCTGGGGCGTCTCGTGTAAACTTCATATCCACCTCTTTGTCAAAATGTGACGCAGTGACCTTGTAAAGCGTGATGCCGCCAGGTACAATTTCTAGCATATTTTGAGACTTTGTCGTTTTCTTCACTTTTAAGCTCCAAAAACGTTCAAAAGGCCTCCTTTTCCAGATTTCTTCTCCAATGTCCCTAAAATGACAAAAGGAACGATTTAAGGCAATATCTGATCAAATAATTACGGATTAGGGCTTAAATGACCCCCTAAAAGCGTAACACTTTTCGCCTCATCACTATCATACCCTTGCGTTAGTTTAGTCAGATGAACGATCGAGATTGTTTCTCATTCTTCTTAATCTTAAACTCTTCTCAACCGATCCGTACTCTATATATATATAGGTATATATGTATAAATAGGTGTATGTATGTGTGTGTGTGT
>LBNU01032334.1:0-37116 GCA_014162995.1 Artemisia annua | reverse complement strand
CTTTGAGCTTTGGTGTAACAAGCGGTATTCTTGGTTTGGCGCGAACGCGAGAATAAAATTTTTAGAGAGCGTGTTTATAAAAGTATTATTGAGACTCATTTATTGACTCTGATTATGAATTATTGAATTTTGCCGTTACTATCATAATGTCGGTACGCGTGCGGTGTCGTTTTTCAATAAAAACGAGATGTCCTCTCGTTTTTAAGTTTAATCATCAGTAAACATTGGAAAATAAATAATTCACAATTTCTGACAAAAACAAATTATTCCACTATTAAAATAATAATCCGTAAAATCACTGGTGGTTACATGTATTGGGTTGAGGATGTTCGAGAATACAGATGTTGGTTAATTTAAAACCAATAAATTACTTCTCCCTTTAATTGCGTGCTTTGATTTGAGATGGATCACTTTATAATTAATTATTTGATTTTCATTGCCGAACATGAACTTTACAGGTGAATTTGGATGACCCGAAAAGATATCGGCTTGAGATGACTTTTAGTTGTGGGCCTGATCTATCGCCAAATGATGCATCAAAAGGTAAAACTTTTTTATTTAATATTTTTAATAGGTTTTAAAAATAGATTTTTGTTTTTCAATTTGGATCTTGCAATTTACGGTTTCTGTAACATCATTGAAATTGGTTATTGTTCATATAAGTAGATTAAATTTGATTTTTTATTTTAATAATTTTCGGATTAGTTATCGTTTAGGTTTATTTGAATCAGATTTGATTTTTTTTTCAACCCTTTGTCATGAAACTTTAATGCACGCACGCACAATTGGTTACAAAGTTATATTCACTGATCACTCGTAAAATTTTTCCTTTTAATGTGTTCTTGTTACTAAATGCATATGAGGATGTAATAGATATTTTTGCATATAAGGATGAATCAATCGTATTCAACCTCTTCCTTTTTTTCTTAAGCTTATATTTGCAATCATTGCATTGATATAATACATTTAATTTTTAGTGGGGTGTTGTCTTTTGAGCTTGGAGTGTTGGTAAGCATTTTGTATTGCGATACTAGAGATTGCTAGTTGTGGATTATTGACATTGAGAGTACAAGGGTTGGTGAATGTATATTAGTCTTAGAGTAGAATATCTTAACAGAATATTGGATCGTCGGTTTATTGGAATGATGTTTTTAAACATGTATGTTCAAAATATGTATATTTTAAAACATGTATGTTTTAAAAAATGATTGATTATAAACGAAATGCTTACAACATGTATGTTTTAAAAACAAGCATGTTTTTTATTTAGTAAGTATGTTTGGATTATTAAACATATATGTTTTGGACAGATACATATATACTTACGTATAAAACATATATGTTTTGTGTTTGGGATTATAAAACATGTTTACATCATTAGTTTAACATACACATGATTGTGCATATGTGTTATAGTAGTTCTTGTGATTAATTTTCGTTTCTTATTTGTTTGTGTTTTAATTGTTTTTGTGCATGCTTGTTTCAGATTGATTGAAGATGATGATATCATTTAAGACCGGGAAGTGGATGAACACGATTATACATGAAGATAATTTGCGACTTTTGGAGATATATGATTATTGCATTTGTTTTTGTACTTGTAATCAAGTGAAATGTAACATTTAAGTATATCAATGTTGTTCTTCTTTTTATAATGATTTATGTTTATTAATTTGTGTTTCAAACTTAAAAAAAATAATGATTAGGTAAAAAATTGATAGGTTGATAAAAAAAAAGTGTTAGCATAAAAAACATGTATGCACCATGACTATTTGGAAAAAAAAAAACATGTATGCATTTTGACTAATTGAAAACATGTATGCACCTTGACTATTTGCGAAAAAAACATGTACGCACGTTTGCCTATTTGAAAAAAAAAAAAAACATATTGCACCTTGAATTTCTAGAAACATGCATGCTAAGAAAAAAAATCCGAAAATTTTGAGACATTTGATACGGATTTAATAAAAAAATCTAAAAAAAATCTAAAAATTGTCTTTTTACTATAATACCCTTTAGCTTAAGTAATAATCTTTAATATTAAAAAAATTCTCATTGGTCTAAAGGAGTTCTCGCAGTTCTCGCACTTAACAGGGTTCTGAAAATAAAGCCCCCTTATATATATATATATATATATATATATATATATATATATATATATATATATATATATATATATATATATATATATATATATATATATATATATATATGTGTGTGTGTGTGTTATAAAATGTGATTTTTGAATCATAAGCTATAATCAGATGTGATTTAACAGTAATATGTTTAATATTTAATAAACATGACGGTCAAAAATATGACGGACACCTTATGCAAAAGCTTATGTGATAACTAAACATGACGGTCAATAACATATTATATCGACCACCGAATAAAAACACATAAATATTTAATATTTAATATTTACAGCATAAAACCATACCCGTTAACAATTTTTTTAAAAGTGAAATTTGAGGCCCCAATATATAATGAGACGCATATTTTGAGGCTTTCAAATTTTGAGGCCATNGTAATATGTTTAATATTTAACTAGGTATAATACCCGTGCACGCACGGGGTTTTGACAAAAAAAATTATTCTGTAATAATACTGGATATTGTATAATTCATTATTTTTTTGGCTGTAAATTTTGAAAAAAATGCAAGTACAGAAGAACTATACTAAACATGATTGAGACATACATATATTGAATTTTTATCTTAGCACAATAAAAAAATTGCAACACAAAAGTAAAAAAAGACAACTTAAACATGAGAATAGCTAATCCAAAAAATTCTAAGACTTCCCAAGCAATAAATCATCCATTGATTCTTTTTGCACCAAAATAACTCTTCGAGATACTTGAAAAGACCCATGCTTTTGAACTCACTGAGGCTACACATGTTATTGAGATATTTTTTGTCGAAGTATCCAATTTCTTATTGTAGAACAACTTTTTAATATTTAATGCATATCTATGATGCTTGCCTCTCCGCAGTGTGTCCCCAACAAAATATATTACTTGATCAGATGAAATTTATAAGAAAAAGATGATTAATGGGTCGTTAGGGATTACTTATTTGAAATTGCTTATCCGCATTAAAAAATAAGCCGATACTAACGTGTTTTCAAGGTTCTTATTTTCTCTAAAATAGGCGGATTAGTAGTTTTATGCAAACACCCTCTATAACTATGGAAGTTAAAAATAAGAATATAAAAGTACGTATAAACGTGCACGCAGTCACAACAATAACATTATACAGGTATATGGTTTCATACTTCAACAACACGGGATCATGATGTATATTTTAATTATCATGTAATTATTGAGTTGTACCTGGGAATAAATCTAATAACTCTGCATGAAGGTAAATATTTAAAGTGAGATGGTCAAACATAGTCGTATCTTATTACTTGCTTCATAAGGTTGCAATGATGTTTTGATTCAGCCTTATCACTTCACCAATGTTTGGTTTCAATCCGTTTTCTAAACCTCTTAGCAGGTTATGATCGCTTCACCACCATTCCAGTTCATCAATTGGCCAATACTTGGTTGGGTCGTATGAGTGGAGTTTAAGGCCAGTTGCGCGGGGGAAGGTTCATAGTTTAGGACAGTGATGCGGTGGATGGTTTGATTTACCAAACACTAAAACTGATCATTGTGTATCGTGTCATACCCAAAAGCCCAGTTGAGCATGTAACAATATAGCATGTTGATACGGGTCAAATAAGTAAAATACAAAATAGCTAACAAAACAAAAAGTGGAACGAAAGCTTAAATTCTCCTAAATTCTTCTATCCAAAATTTAGATTATTATTGAAATTATATGACTTTGGTTATTATCTTTGACACCAGAATAACTTATAGAAAATTTAACATTTTTTTGGACTAAGTTCTTCAGATCAACCAACCCATCCCGTTAACCAACCTGGCCGACCCAAAGGCACACTTAATTTATTGAGATACTTGGAATAAATACCTTCATTTTTCTTGAGGAATGTTTTTCCATTAGCGTTTCTGTTATCCCTGTTTTCACAGCATTCATAAGTTAAGTTTCTTTCTTTTACTCTTTCCTGGTTTTGAGGCGATAACTTTTCTAACCTTCACCGCCATTTTCTTTTTGTATTTTTTTGAAGAAATCTAACCAACGTGTCTCAAGTTAGAAGGTGCAATTAGTTCTTCTCATAAGATGCTTTTCCTTTGTTTTTTGGTTAGAACATTAATCATCTTTTTTCAACGGCTGGCTTGCCTGTCAACTTTAAATCTCTCACGAAAATCCTGCTTCTAAGCCTCTGAGGTTCAGTCACCTTTGCAATATTGGTGGTTTTTGGTTTGATTCTTGTTAGATTGTTTTTGGGTTAATTAGAATATGTACATTTATAATACCATCGAGTATTTTCCCTGCCTTTGACTTGTTTTTGCAAGTACGGGGCTTTAGGTTTGATTTTTGTTAGATTAGTGTTTAGTTAATAAATATAAATATATGTAGATAATGTTAATTACCAAATAGTCGAATGGGAATACATACTTTACTTTCAATCAGGATTAAGAAAAAGGAGATTAGGGTTAAATATAAATAAAGGAAATTTATATATTTACTATGAAATAAATTTAGATTTATAAAAAGGTGAGAATGATGAAGCTTTAAATACATTTCCATTTTTAGTTATCTCATCAATCATCTTTCTTTCAGCATTTTTTAGAAATTTGTTATCAGCACCATAGCTAGTTTGCCTAGACAATTCACTTAGGAACTTTCCTGATGAAACACTACCAGTCTAACTCATCACCCTGTTATTAGGATGTTGATGGTCATATGACAATGCAAGTCATGAATTAACAACAATTATGCTAAGCATGACAAACATACCTATTTTTCGAATAAGGTATATCTTTAATACATGTTGCGCTACTATATCTCCTAAAACAAAAAAAAATAGAAAAATTCATACATATGTGTACGGAAAACCTTCAGTTGCATATAAATATACATAAGTATATACAGTAACATTTAATGCATTAGAACTCAGCTCTCCATTTTCCATCAACATTTGTTAAAGTTCTTGGGTAAACATGACTTGGAGGCAAGTTATTGAAAACAATATCCTACAAATAGATTAAAGATTAGCTAATTTCCAAATCGTAAGTAATTGTCATTTCCTTTTTGGTAAAAAAGATATGTAAAAAAATGTATCACATGTGACTTGTACCCCCATAGGTCCATTGTTTTTAGCCAAATCATATCAACCCCATTTTCAACAGCCTACATAAGCAAATTATACATAATATATTACTTAAATACAGACAGTAATAATTAAGTAACTTTACTTACAAAACATCAAAATAGTAAATCAAAAAGATTAGATCATAAATAGATCAAAACCACCTTTGCAGAATATCCTTGATCATCTTTTGTATGATATCAGAATCATTGCAGAATTCAAAGCAGTATACAGTTATACACACACCAATCAGTTGTGATGTCGTAGTCTGAGATCTCAATTATAAATATTTTTTTTTCCAATCAACTACTTATTTAATTTCCACAGCATCTGAAATCATCATCACCACCCCAGTATGTTGTGAAAGTTAAGTAGTGTTAGTAGCATTATAAGATGACAAAATAGCTTCATCATCGTCATCTACATGGGTTACATCAATGTCTCCAAGATGAATAGACTGAGATAACGAATTACATTTTTCTCTCTTTACATGCAAGATAGTACAAATCATAGTATACCTTAATCAATTTAAGGGTTCCAAGCACCACACACAACTTTCCTTTAAACTTAATGACATTTATCACACACATGCATGTCGAAAAAATGTTTAAGCTAAACATGGAGACATGTCACACCTTTGTTACTTCACTCATCTCATTAGTATACCCTTTTAGTCATAAACATGTCACATCTTTGTAACTTCACTCACCTCATTAATATACACCCTTTTAGTCATAAACATAAACTCATCACGAAGGGAGTAGATTGATTGGCTAGATAAATCTTTAGTATTTGTTAGTATAAGCATGCCATGGGAAGAACTTTTAATACTATATAAACACATCAAAGGACTTGAAACTCTGTACCTCTTTCTGAAGGCAACAATTTCATGAGCATCCTCATTTATAAATAGGCGGCTGCCATTTAGAGCATGGACAATAGTGTTGCCCACATGATCATAAATCTATTTATAAATACTTCGTTTCGCTGGTAACCTATAAGAATTAGCATTAAAATAGATGCAACAATTACCTTTGCACATACACGAATTATGCCAAGTTGAATTATCATTATTGCATACTCCTCTATTTTATTACCATTCAAAAAGGTAGAAACTGTTGTGCAAAGCTATCCCATAAGATACACTTCATAATCTTACCACTGTTGATACACAATTTAGACTAAAATCAGTCTTAGAAAACATAACAACATACAAACATTAATAATAATGTACATTAAAGGACAAAATATAACATACCCTAAGTTTTTTAAGTAAAAAGTCATCCTCCTTTGTTCTTTACCATTCTTGTTATTGTAAACATCCAAATTTCCACGATTAACGACAATGACAATTACATCTACAAAAGTAAATAGAATTAATAATGCATGTAACATCATTTAGCCGTTAAAAGTACACATCTAACACTAACCAAGAACATTGTTGTGAACGACATTTTTTGTAAGATCTCATCAAAGGGAAGAAAACAAAAAGCACAAAAACATAAACCCACAACTCAATTACCAAAAAAAAAAAAAAAAATAAATAAAAAAATAACTAAATCTAACATTACTTGTTGATATAGATTGAATTTTTAAACCAAAAAACATATCTTTGAGTTAGGGTTTCGATTTCTTGGTTTAAACAAACCATCTGAGTAAGGAGACTGAAGAAGAGAATTATGATTAAGGTTTCAATGGAGATGAAACTGCCGGATATTTAGATGGCGATATGGGTGTGCGAATGGTGGTGGCGGCATGAAGCAATTGGAGGATCAGAGGATGTTAAGGTTGGAGACGAACCACAATCAAAAAACAATAACACAAACCCATAAGTCAATTACCCCAAAAAAACTAAAACCCTAAATCTATTAATTAAAATTTTAAACAAAAAGCATACCATACCTTTGATTAACCCTAAAGAAAAAAAGCATTGTGATTAAAGATTTGATCTCTTTAAAATGAACGGCCGAATATCTTTTATGGTGGATCAATCGTGGTAGTCGGGTGGTGGTGGCGTGGTGCCAGGGGAGGTATGAAGGTGGGTGAAATATTTGGGTTCTGTTTTTCTCCGGTATAAGCTTGGTAATTGGTATGTATTGAAAGTTAGATCACATGCTACTTTTGGTCCTTCAAGTTTTACAAAATCAGTCCCGCTTTTTAGAAGTTTGTTTTATCACAATTTTGCCACATATAGTTTTTGGTGGGTTTTTTCATTCTACACGAATTTTGTCAATTTTGACTAAATTGAGTTCAATTTTGACTTTTTATTAGCCAATCAGATCACACAATTCTGCCCATGTGTCAAAATCAAGCGACCTCATTGGTCCAATTTATTTTTCTATAAGATTGTTCTGTCAGAAAAACTCCGAAATGATGTAATTCTTTTATTATATAAAAGATAAACATGACGGTCAAAAATATGACGGACACCTTATGCAAAAGCTTATGTGATAACTAAACATGACGGTCAATAACATATTATATCAACCACCGAATAAAAACACATAAATATTTAATATTTAATATTTACAGCATAAAACCATACCCGTTAACAATTTTTTTAAAAGTGAAATTTGAGGCCCCAATATATAATGAGACGCATATTTTGAGGCTTTCAAATTTTGAGGCCATGTGGTAGCACTCCTCACACAGTCACACACCCTCATATACGGCTTTGTATCGTGAAATAATATGTGTTTTAAGCAACAAAAACTTAGAGCATTGGGTACGGTTGAGCCGTGGATGTGGTGCCGTAGGAACTTTTTGCTGCCACGTCAACAAAAAGCTCCACGGCACCAGAAATCCTACGATACCACATTTCAGGGGTATCCGTTGGCACCAAAATTTCTGGTGCCGTCGGCCATTTTTTTTAAACAAAAATTAAAATATACACAATATAAACTAAAATAAACTTCATTAATATTAAAAACAAACATTACATATTAAGAAACGGAAATTAAATAAACTAAGAAACGGTTAAACTAAACTACGAATCAATAAAACGAATCATCCGACACATAGCCCTCGTGACTCGAAGCACTCGAGTCGTCATCACTCGTTGGCACACGGGGCAATCCATGTTGGATTCGCCATGCACAACGAGCGTTTCTCCGAGCCTGTTTAGCTCGTAAGTACTCCTCACGAGCTCTTGACTCTTCTGCTTCCTCTGCTTGAACCTTTAACAACTCTTGCATATCTTGCTCATATAGTTCTTCATCAGACAAAGGACGTGGTTGGTTTTGTGGTGGATTGTAGTGTGGTGGATTGTAGTGTGGCGGATTGTTTAGAGGTGGAAAGAGCACTTTAGGTGGAGTGTTTGGTGGATTGTCATATTGAAAAACGGGAAACAAATCTTGTGGTGGATTGTTGGGTTGTTGATTGTCGTATGGGAATACGGGGAAAAGTTCTTCGGGTGGGGTGTTGTAATCTGAAGCGTGATCTGGTGAATTGTTGTTAGCCATTGCTTTGAGAGAATTGTTTGTGATTTGTGTATGATTTGTGTGTGTTTTGTGAGGTGCTGAGAATGGCTATTTATAGAGCCGTTTAACCGCCCATTTGTGTGTGTTTTGAATTTAATTTTGAAATATTGAATTTGACCGCCCATTTGTGTTTTGAATTTGAATTTTGAATTTGAATTCCACATATTCTGTACTTCTGAATATTAAATGTTTATTTCACACGTTTTTTTTGTTTGAATTTGAATTTGAAATATAAACGTTTATCCCGCTCTGAATTTGAATTTGAAATTTGAGTTTATCCCGCTCTTCACCTTTATACACTCCTATATATAGCATATACTATCATACAATTTTGCACACACTTCACTTTCTAAAGAAATTCACAATGGCAAATCGTTGGTCTATTGAATAAGAAAGTTTGCTAGCCGATATGTGGCAAAACGTTAACGAATTCCATGCGGCCGAAAGACCTTTTTGGCAAGTCGTAACACAAAGGTTCAATGAACAATCAGATGATCCTTTTCGTAGCAAAAACCAGCTAACGAGTAAGTGGGCACGGATGAACTCTGAATGCAAAAAATTTCATGAAATTTACTTGACTTTGCAGCCTACACGTGAGCCAGATGTTCGTCTTGAAGATGCAATGAACGTTTACAATGAACGCCATGGTGGGCAAGCATTCAAATATTTTCACGTTTGATTGATTTTGAGAAACAACTACGCCTGGAACAGCTTTAGGAATTAATGGCTTTTGTATTCTGTATCGTGTGTTTGTTTATGTTAAGTATGAGAGGTTAACGGCTAGTTTATGGTTAATGACTTTTGTATGATGTTATGTCAGTTTAAGTTTGAGTTTGAATAAAAGTCTTAATGACTTTTGTATGATGTTTATGTAATGTTTACGTTTTTATTAATGAAATTAATGTTTTATTAAGTTTTTAGTTTATTTATTTATTTTTTATTTTTTTATTTTTTTGAAATCTTTATAAAAGAACTACTAGCTCCCTTTTGGAACCATGCTCCCATTTTCAAAAAATGTTACCGTTTCCAGCNTTATTTATTTCAAATGTAAAATGCATGACATGAACAATTAAAGATGGAAACAGCAATCTGTGCAATGTATTTAAGATATGATGGAAATTAACACAATCTACACCAAGAGCCACTAAGTCTAACGGGATCCTTTACGTTATGATGGACAGAATATAACTTGCAACATGAACTCAGCCATCCTCGAGTATCCGTTAAAGTACAGTTTACAAATTACATGTCAAAATGGATCATTGTTTTTACTTGAACAGTACGAAGAACTAATTATTCTGTTATTAATGGTGTTAATTTGCTCGATAAATCTTGAAAAAACTAATGTTGTTGTCATCACATCTAAGGAAAAATTCTATCAGAACACACAAAGTTGTCAACAAGACAAATACTACAATCAATTTATATATTAATTTTCATAACAAAAGTATATATATACTACATTAACAAACTAACATCATGAAAATTAAAGAGAAATAATGATATATATATTTTTTTTTTTTTTTGAACATGAGAAATAATGATATCTACACAAGCTAAAAAATGATGATGGCGCACCATGGTAGGTACCATGGGCTGGTGGAGTCGCGCCATGGTACCAGCCAAGAAATGATGATGGCGCACCACACCGTGGCTGGCGCCATGGGCTGTTGCGCCGTGGTGACCAGCCAGCGCGGTGGTGTTTTCCTTTTTTTTTATTATTATTATTATTTTTTTTTATTTTTTTCTTTTCTTTTTAGTAAATACTACTTAGATGTGTTTAACATGTTTTTGGTAAAAGGAAATACATTAGAACATACGGGATAGTACAAATACGATCACAACATTATGATTACAACATTAACTAATAAACGGAAATTAAAACACACTAGAAGTACTACAATTAAAACACACAAGTAGGTGGATTGTACAGTTCATCATCAGTCAATGCCCGTGGTGGATTGTTTGGTTGTTGGTTTTGTGGAGGTGGATTGTATAAAGATGGAAACAGAACTTCAGGTGGAGTGTTTTGTGGTGGAGTGTCGTACTGGAAAAAGGGAAACAAATCTTGCGGTGGATTGTTGGCTTGTTGATTGTCGTGTGGGAACACGGGGAAGAGTTCTTCGGGAGGGGTGTTGTAAACTGAACCGTTATATGGTGAATTGTTATTAGCCATTGGTTTGAGAGATGAAACTTGTGATTTGTGTACAAATTCAAAATTTAGCCCGCTCATGAATTTGAATTTGAATTCAAACGTTTAGCCCGCCCATTTTTGAATTTGAATTTAAAATGTAATAATTCCACACGTTTTGCAATAATTCCGTATGGTCTTGTATGATATAACTTTAAGTTTACGTTGAATAAAATGCTTAACGGCTAGTTTCTCCATTAACTTATATATACCTTATATATACCCCTTATTTTACACACACTTTCAATACATTTTTCCAAACAAAATGAGTACATTTTGGAGCCTTGAAGAGGAGTCACTTTTGGAGGAATGTTTCACTCAAATATCTCAGAATCCGGATACGAGTGCGGATCAACAAATGAATACCTTTTGGGATAAAGTTCTCGACGTATACAACAAGGAAGCCAACAAGCGCAACTACCGTATTCATAACAAGAACATGTTGAGGGGAAAGTGGCCTTCCATTGCGCGGAAAATACGTGACAGGGCAAATATTCCAAACGAAAACTAGCCGTTAAGCTTTTAATTAATGTAATGTGTTTTTTTTTAATTAATGAAGTTTATTTTAGTTAATATTGTGTATGTTTAATTTTATGTAAAAGAAAAAAAAAAAAAAAAAGGCCGACGGCACCAGAATTTCTGGTGCCAACGGATACGGCCAGAATGTGGTGCGGTCAGATTTCTGGTGCCATAGAGATTTTTGCTGACGTGGCAGTAACTTTTGGCCCATGGCACGAAGCCATGGCACCAAGGTTACCAATGCCCTTACACTGGAAGCAAGGGAAACCAAGGAATCTCCTACAGAAATAATACAAATAACAGCATATGTATTTCAGGGAAGATAAAAATTCTTAACAAGTGAGACGAGTACTATGAATACACGCGAAGTTATAACGACTGTTACAAATACACGCGAATATCTCAGTTACCAACTTAAAAGACCACGCCAATCGCTCAAAAGTACAAAACAAAGCAAGCAACTGAGGATTAATGACCTGCGAGCATACAAAAACAAACGCTCTACGTAGGTATAATCCTTCTTTGTTTTGGGTTCTTTATACCGTATATCCAGTTTTGTTATATGTATCGTAAGTTAAGCAAACACCAAGAACACCTCAAACTCATTCCAAGCAAAAATCAATCACAAAAAAGAAGTTAAGTTAGTTAACTCGCGAACTGTTAAGTCTTCCCCACCAATTCTTTTTAACCTTCTCACCGCCACCACTTCCACTTCCTTCACTACTTAACTTATTCAAAATTACTTTTGTCTCCCTCAATCTTGCCTCGTAATCCTTCTTCCATACTTCATAACCTTGTTTTAACCTTCTTAGTTCTTCTTCCGGGTTCAAATCTGCCTCAACTTGACCCGACTTAACCTCAACTAAAAACTTTGCATCGTCTCCAAACACTTGGCTTCTTTGCTCAAACTCTTCTGCTAACCGGTTAATCAAACTCAGTCCCGCTGTCATGTCATTGTAACTCGTCCCTACACTATTTGAAGTTCTTTCATCAAAGCTTTTGTTGTGCGTTAAGTTTGCTGTAGCATCTGAGTTGTCGTCAATTGTGAGGGTTTGTTTTGCAAGGTTTAGGCTTGCTTGTAGTGAGTGCATTTCTTTTTGCCATAATTCTTCCATTGACTTCATTTTATACTCGTACTCTGACCAACGGGTCTCGTATTGTTGGATCCTTAGCAAAAGCATATCCTTTTCCTCTTCTTTCTCACGTAAACCAAACTCTGCTTTATAAACTCGTCGTTGTAACTCTGCAAGATAATGTGTGTTCACTACTACATCATCCTGTTCATCACAAAACATACACGCAAAGTATTCAGAAAGTGTTTTGATATACAATTTCCAATTAACCGAACAATGGTATGATGTTAATAGATGAACATAGAGTGGAGTAAAATTACCTTTTTGGAACCAAATTGAATCAGTGCAATGTCTGTTGTGCATCTCCGGACTAGCCATCCGCGGATAACTAAAACCACATAGAAATTCATATATTTATATTAGAGGTGATCATGTCAACCAAATTTATATAAGATTTATCCAAAATGGGTCAAATCAAAGAATTTAGCCAGAAGGGAAATGGGTCGAATGGTTCAGACCAGTTACAGGTCACCCAATGTGTATTTCTGAATCATTTTTTAAGATTGTTTACTTTATCTCTTGATTATGTATCTTTAGAACTTAGAGGTTGGGATTTTGGTTATGTATATGCTCTTAGTATTAATAAAGTTCTTGCATTTTTCATATTTTTTAAAGTCAGCTACAACCCGAACATGTTTGACCCGTTACCCATCACGCTAAACCGAACCATCTTACCACCTCAAATAAGCGTCAAACGGTAGGGATTGACAGATTCAAACTGAAATAGATACAAATATGTTACCTGCTTGTATCACATCTGCTGCATCATAAAGTATTTTAGTCTTTTTCCTGGTTATCCTTCCCTTGACCCACTTTTGTATACGCACAGCTGATCTATGTCTGTGTAGTAAGATAGCAAACTCCTTCCTATCTTTTACACCACGAATAACTGTAAAAAAGGTTAAAAAGGTAAACACCAGATTGCACTTTGTTCAATATAAGCTCCAATAAATTTTTTGGAATAGTTCTAAAAGACATACATGACTGAAGATTGTGAATTTTTCGTTTCATCTCCCTCAGCAAATGACGAGCTTTGTGGCCTCTAAAGCAGCTTTGAACACGTAATATGCCATTGAGTGTACGATTTCGTGTGTCCTCAAGCTTACCAATCTGGAATAGATTAACATATAACATAAAACAAAGGATAAAATACTTATCAATGTCACCAACTTATTTTTCTATAATGCTAACATCAACTCTTTTTATATCTAGTCACTAATAATATTTCTGTGACTGTTGCTTATATTTAATAACAGGCACTTTATTCTAAACAATAAATAAAATGACCCCAATTATACTCAATAGATGGATGTAACATACACAAACTAATGACTAGAAAAGAAATACTACGTAAAAGATAGATAAGAGAGATAAAAA
The DNA here is from genome assembly GCA_014162995.1 of Artemisia annua. Classification (NCBI taxonomy): domain Eukaryota; kingdom Viridiplantae; phylum Streptophyta; class Magnoliopsida; order Asterales; family Asteraceae; genus Artemisia; species Artemisia annua. The sequence goes on along the minus strand of LBNU01032334.1, from coordinate 23,194 downwards.
GATAACTGCTAACCTGTCCTGTTCTAAAGAACAACTTTGTATAACCGACTTGATACATTTCAGGAAGAATATTGAACTGATTGAGAATGGCAACCGACACACTTAGTGGATCTTGTGATGCAACATTGTCGAGAAGAAGAAAACCATACCTAATGCAAGATCATTGGAATATAAAGTAAGAAAAGAATGCATTACTTGTTATAGAAGAACAAAGTTAGAAAAATTGAATCACCTTCTTGCAAATTTTGGATGTGTCATTCTTGTTGGAAATCCAGATCTTGATATTCTAACAACTTCTAAAACACCACAACATTTTAGCTGCTGCAGTACAAGTTGTTGATCGTAAATTCCAGGAGAGTGTGAGTTATTAGGCTTAATGCAACGTATGAAATGCGATCTTGTATTCCCCAAGCGTTGCACTAACTGGAATAATTGGCCCTGAATACAGTGACAAACAATAAAGCTTTCTGTAAACATATCTTACTAATAAAAATAGATGCTAGGACAAAAACACCATAAAACATATTTAGCCTATTTCTGAAAGCAGTTAGAATCTATTGGCATATTGAAAAGCTTGACTACAAAGAGTCTGCCATTCAAAAACCTGGAAGTGATCAAGTGGATGTACCTTAAACTTTAGCGTGACACTAAGCTTCTGGATATCCGCTCCACCTGATTTATTTAGTGAACCAGCTGCAGGCTTCTCAGACTGAGAAAGCATATTTGAAGCAAATATCTGAGGAAGTTTGGATCTGCAAGAAGATAGAAGTTGAATTGAATCCAGATGCAACAAATCACGATTTTTCTCCAGAAACCCGGTAGTGTCATACGTAACCTAAAGTTAAAAATATAAGAATATAAGAAATTACAACAGAAATTGCAGGAAAGAAAATTGAACTAGAAAAATGATAATATGAAGGAAAAAAAAATCCTTACCTCGCCTGCATAATGGCGAACTGTGAACGCTTTGCCTCGTTCTCCTCTAAAACACGGATTAGACTTCAAATGATGCTTTAGCTTGTCAGCAAATGACATATCGGTTGCATTTGGGAATGTGGATTCTTCATCTAGGAGAGTTAGTAATCCTAATGGTTTCTGTAAAGTACAAAACAGAATTTCAGTCAACTAGGATTGTAACTGTTACACATTTTGGAAATAGAAATAAGACTACAGCAGACTGATAACGTTCATATCATAAACCAACAAGTATGTAAAGACACTCAGCAAAAAGAAATTACATGTAAAATAAATAAAGACCATTTACAGGAAGTCAAACCTTTTCAAAAAGACTCAGACAATCTTGGTTGTCCTCAAAATCCACCTTTGCCCAATCAATGCCATCTTGGATATATTCCTAAAAAGAGAATAACTGATATCTAGATATTTATAGACATAAACATAACTTGTAGATTGTGACAGTATTTGGATTACCTCCTGTTCTAATTTGAATAGATGACGATTGAAGTGTTGTTGCAGTCGCTCATTAGCATAATTAATGCAGAACTGCTCTAAACTATTTACCTACAAAACTCAAAAGAAGGATACTTGTAAAACAATACGGAGTAGTAAAATAAAATAAAATAGAAATGACTATAAACTGAGTAACCATGGGACATACATCAAATGATTCGAATCCATAGATATCAAGAATGCTGATAGATCTTCCAGCCCGACGTTTCCCTGCAGAGAGTGATTTGTTGATTTGTTCCACCAACCAATCAAACAAACAAGTATATATTGATTTTGCCAATGCATCCCTTGAATCACTCGCCTGAAAGATGAAGGGTTTTCAGTGATCATAATATTTATTGTTCTTGTCACACCATATGATGATTGTATCTGGAGGTGAAAAATTCGATCTATTTACTTAAAATGGGTCAACAAACGGGTCGAAAAGGTTAAAATTCGTCCAAAGCTTATGTCTAGTGCATGCAATCTCCGTAGTTATTTTATTCCAAGATTTAGATAACTATACTAATAATAATGATTTTTATTCATGATAACTGCATTCATCATTTCTTAAAATATTTGGAAAATGGGCAAAAAAAAGCTACAGGTCAGCTGACCCAGCTTTTGAAGTGTACTTGAAAAAGACCCGTTTAAACTGGCTACCCAACCCACGTGACCCACGGAATGACCACCTATACTTGTATCTATTAATGATAATTACCTGAGCTAGGGTCAGCTTTTGAACGATATTTTCACTACCAACAGTCAAGTTCCGAGTGGACAAAGCGATCTGTAGTTGCTCAGCCTCACAACCAAGCAAATTAGCAACACTTTGAAGAGCTGTCATTAACATCATGTTAACGTTTTGTATTAAGGATGAACCATAAGTCTATTCAAAATGCACGGGATCAATATGTAGTAAGAATACATAACCGTTAACAAATAGATGTGTACATAATGATATTTGTAAAGTCAGTTGACTAATACATGGATCATGGAAGACTAAAACTATTACTACGTACATGATAGAATCAAATCATCAGTTACCTTCATCAATCACAGGTTCCACATGGTTTTGATTATCTATCACTGAAAAGGTTACATTTCCCAGCCACAACACTGCTGCAAGCATTGCAAAAATATTTTCTTGGTCCTCTTTGCTAACATGAACAATATCCAAAGCTTCCTGAAAATATTTAATAAGTTATGTTAAAACAAAGCACTTGACCTTATTAGATAAAAAAATTTGCAAGATCATTATTTCAGACATCTGAAAATGGCATATTAAGCACTAAATTAAGGCCATATAAAGACGAGTGATGCAGTACCATTACAATACCAAATTGTTCAGCATCATTAACCCCAGGAATCGTATAGCAATTGCTTTGCTGCAAATATTTGTACTCATGCACACTCTTCAAGTTTAATTTCTCTGTCATAGAGTAAAGAGAAAGGTAAATGACAAATTTAACCTCTGTTAGATAAATTTATAAGATTGTTACCTCTAAGAGAAGGTGGAGCTCCTGCACAAAGCTGGTAAAATGAATGATATGACCTTTCACCTTCGGAGCACTGAACGACTCTTGACTGATCATAAATAGATCGGGTAAGTGGCTTGTGATAAGAAGAATGAAGGGATAAAAAGGTTGAAGTTCAAGCAGTACCTTTTCAAGAAGAACTGCAAGGAAATAAAAATCACAAAAAGTACTCAGTATTTCAATCACATAATATAATGCAAAGAAAATTTGTTTAAATACTGGCAAAATGTGAAATCTTACATGTTTGAATACTGGCACCCGATATTTTTCCTATTTCACTGAAGTGGATTTCAATTAATTTTCCCTGACATACACATCAGTATTATATCATGAGAAACTACAGAAACATTTAGTAGATCAAAGCTTTATATTCCTATAAAAGTTGTTTGTTTTTCTATATTGATAAACATACAGAAAAAGTTAGCTTACAAAACGGCTTGAGTTGTCATTTCTTGATGTTTTTGCGTTACCAAAGCCCTCCAAAATTGGATTAGTTTTCAATATCTCATATTCTATTCCACTACCGCCTCTAACTGCAGCTAAATATTGCATAGCTATCTTTGCTGTTTCAGTTTTCCCTGCTCCACTTTCACCACTAGAGAAATAAAGTGTACAAATTAGATGCATAATAAAGAATACTCGCACAAGTTATTCATTTTCCAGGATGATTAATATCCTCATGAGTATAAAATGTCAAACATCAAAAGTCAGAACTGAATTGACCCGTTTCAATTAGGCGAATTGAACTAACCTTATCACGATAGATTGGTTTACTTCATCTGCGAAGCGGGAAAAGACGTAAGCAAAGAGTGAGACTTACATAATCAAAACACCAAAACTCAAAACTCAAACAACCTCTAATCATTTCTCTGATAGCTGTATCAGCAATGGCATATACATGAGGACTATCCATTTTTTTCCTCTTATAGGCTTCAATGTAGTCATCCCCATACAACGGTATTGGCTTAAAGGGATTGATGGCAACTAATACTGGTCCTGCTTTTGACTAAAACATAGAAAAAAACCGTTAACCAACAAACTTCAAGATTCCTGATGTTATGTTTATGTTCAACCAATAAATCGTAAAAGAGTCTTACATATATCATGTCTCGATCATATCTAAATTGAAGATTGTACAAGACTGATGGTTCACTCAAATAACTTAGTTGCATTAAATCGTCTACCCCGTCAAGGATTTCCGGATTTGCAGGCAAGAGAATATCAGATTGCACCTTTACTACCTAAATTGAGAGGCAAAAACATCAAAACTCATTGTTTAAACTTCTACTAGCTATCAACTTTAAAAAACCATAAGATAAGCTAAAAGCTTACTTTTGTTTCAGAATATGCTATGAGTGACTCGTTGCCCGACACAGATAAAATCTTTGCCAGTTCCCAGTTTCCATCAGGCGCTTGAAACCAAGCATAATTCTTCTGAATTATCAGTACAACCAGACACATATAAGCAGCATTAGGTAGATGGATTATTCAAGCTCAAAAGTCAATATATCAGCAATACGACATGTTAGAACTGCCTGAACAATATGGTTTACATAGTGTAACATAAATATTTCAAAAAAGTGCTAGGTAGCTCATGTTTGGATGTATAGAGCATTCTTTATATCACGTGACATGCAATTTTTTTAGTTGGCATATCTTCATTTAACGACATATCCTTATGGTGAAAAATAAAGTCATAACTATAATCACAAATCAAAATGATCATCGATCTGCAGAATGAATATCATGAAATAGCACATCAAGTTTAAGATAGAATATATGTGTACAATTTTACCTTCTTCGCATTATATACAGAGATATCATCCCAGCCTCGTGAAGGTAATAGCGAATTTTTGTTTGAAAATGATGGTGTCACATCTTCATCATCCATCAATACATTAGGACTATTATTACCATATGGTGAATCATCATCAATCTGATCAATATTGTGATTACCAACTGCCCCACCATTCTTATGCATACTATCCGACCTCATACTACTGTTACTATTTGTAACGTTTTCAGCTGAATCCATAAACTTGTAATCTACAGGTAACGATTTGATGGACTTAAAAACTGGACTCTTTTTCTCAGACATTTTTTGATACACAACAGCTTAACTTAAAAGCATCCAACTCTGGATTATTCAAAACGATCACGAAGAAGTTAAGAATCTCGAACCGTAGGTCCCACTAACTGATATATCAAGCAAACTTAAAAACAGGGGCCATAAATAAATAAAAACACTCTTCTCGATCATCTATCATAAATTACACGATTACGCAAATAAATATCGAGCAAAAAATGAATATCAACCTAAAATATTTCGCTTTGATCAACGATCAAAACACAACCTAAAATCAAATTTTTCGCGATAAACAATTGAAAAAAACAATAATTCAACTCCAAAAATGATGACAAACGGTTTCGTGATCGTTTCACGATGGTAATTCAATTTCGGAGAAATGAATTGAAATGTTAAACCCTAAATATAATTTTGAAAAAGATATTTTTAGGAAAATTTGCCGGCTTATTTTTGAAGCTAAATATTGTTGTTGTTTGTGTTGGAACGCGGTTGACAAACAGATTCGCACGTTGTTGCTTTGCCACCCGTGCTATTGTTGTTATGAAAATAACTACATTTCAAATTTATTGTTTTTTTAATAACTTCAGGCCACGTTGTTACATGTGAAATTTAATTTTACGGTTCAAGTGAGTAAATTAAAATTTAAATGTCTAGCGTGCGTTTAGTCGGGGGAAAACACCCTTATTTTTCACAAAATGTTTTGTGAAAAATAAGGAAAACAGAGATCGCGTTCAAATCAATGTTTTCCAACAAAATGTTTACAAAACACAAACTCCCTTGTTTCTTAACTTAATAAGGAAAATTACAAAACAAATTTTAGTTGTTTTTCTTTGGAACCCACAACCCCCCCTCCATTTCTTCAAAATAGAAAATACAAACATCAACGCATTTTATTTTCAAGTGTTTTGTGGAGATAAATTTCCCTTCCAAATTTTTACAAAAATAAAGATAGAAAACAAGAGAATTTTTTCTTCGACTAAACGCACACCTAGTAACGCGTTTGATTGGTGGTTTAATTCGAGGAAGGTTTGTGCCTAGTGAATGGGTCACGTTCAGCTATACAATGTGTGTGGAGAACCTATACGATTTTACTAAGACCACACGTGTTAACATCCATGATACTAACGTGTCATTCTCGAGTTTTTTTAACCTAAGATAAAAATGATGGGTTAAGAATAGAAAAAATAAAATAAAATGGAAAAAAGTTGTTATTTTGTTTCAGGTTATCGAGTTAAAATGAAGTGAAAGGAAAGTAAAGGTATTCTCGAGTTGGAAAGAAAACAAAAAAGATATACATAATTACATTTATACCTTTTTAAACATGTTCGTTTAAGTTATATTGGTCATTATATACTCAATAATTTGAGTGTATTTGTTTCCGTCCAAATTCACCCATATTTGGGTTGAAAATTTAAAAAAAAAATGTTAAGAATTTCTCGTCATTTCTTTTTTGTTTTCCTTCCTATTTGTTCAAGAAAAACTCAATGACATACTAAATTTTCAATTTCCTATAATTTATTTCTTTTCCCTCTAAAAGGGAACCTGAGAACTGAGTGTAAAAGTGGGTAAAAGAAATGAACAAGCAGTAAAAAAAAAAAAAAAAAAAAAAAAGACTTGTGATTATCGTTATTGAGATATCGAGCATAAACACCATGTTGTCGGTCAAGTGCTAAGATTAAGCCACGTAAATTAATCGGCCAAAACAATTTATAAACCATTGATACCAAAAATATTTTTTTGAGCATTTTATCATTTCATATCTACTAGTTATAATGCCCGCGCACGCGCGGGGTTTTTTTATTTTATTTTTTGAAATAATTATTTAAAAATTTTAATCCTACTGCTAATTGCATCTTATCTATATTTTTTGTATTTATCTTCTACTTGTGTTGTGGATAAATATAAAATGTTACCTAATAAGAAAATAATTTTTTTTTAAATATCTTATCTATATTTTTTGTATTTATCTTCTACTTGTATTATGGATAAATATAAAATGTTACTTAATAAGAAAATAATCTTTTTTTTTAAATAAAATTATTACTAAATAAGGTATGGTTCCAATTTTGTTAAAATGAAAAATTCCCAATAGGGGTTTTGTTTTATTATATAAAAGATTAGCATTTTCCACAAGAGATGACTCGGTCTTATCATTCAAATAACGTTTTCCTTCATTTGGAGATTTTGCTTTCAAATTGGTGCCAACCGCTAGTACAACATTTCTTTACTTTAGGGGTGTGCGGAATTCGGGTTTCACCCACAAAACCGAAAATCAAAACCGAAAAAAACAAAACCGAATTAAATATTCAGTCTTCGGTTTGGTTATAAGTTAGGAAAAATGAATACCGAACCAAACCAAAAACCGAATTCTCATAAATATATATATTTTTTATATATTTATATGTAAAAATAATATTAACTCTTTCATAATATGAATATAACATTTTTTAAGCTTGAAATTCTTTTTTTTTTCTTTTAAAAAATTATATAATTAAATAAAAAAATAATTAAAATTATGTAATTCGAGTTATTCGATTCGATTTAATTCAATTTAAATTCAGTTAGATTCGAATTTTCGGTTTTATTCAAAACAGTTTTCACCAAATAAACCGAACACGCCTACTTTACTTGGATATTTCTAAACTTGCTTAGATTGCGATGTTGGACAAACACTTTACTAGTAGCAATAGATGGCCACATGAGCCCACATCCATGCGAACATGGGCCAGCATATGATTATCATTATATTATATCTCTATACTAAAACACAACGTCGGTGGCAAATAAAATATTCAAATTTTGCTAACCCAACCTTTGAGCCCATTAAAGCGTTTCCATGTGCCCAAGTTCTTTTTCCAGAAGCTATATTATCCATCAAACCTTGCAGGCAAGAAATCCAAGAACAAAGGTTCTATCCCAAGTACAATATTTGTTAGTTGTATGTGGTTCAATCTTATATGCAACTTTAAAGATTTTATGCCATGCTTCTAACTCACAATCTCTCAGTGCCTACTTGCACATGTTGTATAAACAGGTTCACATGGTGAGCGACTTTGGTACAAAAACCCGCCGCAACGCGGCGGGGTCTTCTCCTTGTTCTCTTTTAAGTTTAAAACGAAGGTTTTTTTGTTTTTTTGTTTTTTTGTTTTTTTTTTTTTTTTTTTTTTTTTTTTTTTTTTTAAGGGGTTTGAATGCGGCAAGCGTAAACCAAATCCTAACAAAAGGGCAACTATCAAATATGTGGATACATTCATATATGAGAAAGAATCCTTCGGTTTTTAAACTAGTAATGTCATACAAGAGGACAAAAGTTAAAGAGATGTATCTATATATTGGAATTTGCCTTTTGTTAATGTTGAGTTAATGCTTTTTTCTTGATCCAAATTAATACGACATTGCTTTTCTTAAATAATTATTTCGTTCTGAAATCGATAGAAAAACGTTAAGATTTACGCTTTCCAGTTTCCCACAAGTCTAGAATTTTGTGTTAAATAAACTTTTTTACTTTTGAAGGTTGACTTCTACTAGAAAAATAACATAAATTTGTTTTTGTCATGAAAGACACTTTTTATTTTATTGGCTAAACTGCAAAAATGGTCACTAAACTATCACGAAATCGTAAAAATGGGACCGAGTCATAAAGGCGTGCAAAAATGACACTAACGTTATGTAAAAGTGCAAAAACGCCACCGAGAGCCAATTTCTGTTAGTTTCCTCGTTAAGTGTCATGTCACTGAGCGTAGTATCGTCATTTTACTGTTCATAATTATTAAATTTGCCGCCATAATAACCTCTGTGTTTGGGAATCAATTTGACATGACCTCAATGACTAAATTTGCAAAGTAACTTAAAAGTTTTAACCCTATAAACCCCCCTACAACCCACACTTGTAAACCACAACTCGAGGTAACAGTAAAAAAAAAACGGCTTCGAAAATGGAATCATCACCAAACACCGCAATAATCACCACCACCATAACCACAACAACTTCCATGTCCACGTTGTCATTCTCATGACACAAAATTCTGTTACTACAACAACTACACCACTTCACAGCCTCGTCACTTTTGCTGTAGTTGCCGTAGACACTGGACTCATGATGGCATTCTTCGGAACATCCCTATTGGAGGTGGCACTCGAAAAAACACTAAAAGAAAAAAACCCATGAACCCCACCACTACTTCGGGTTATTGTGATACCACTTTTGCTCCGCCGGAGTACCAGGAGTACCAGAGCCTGCTGCCGCCTCCGCCAGTGGATGATGCCGGAAATGTGATGGTTCCGGATGAAGGCAATGTGTTTGTGTCGTCGCTGTTGGAGGGTGTTTGTTTTGAGGATGGTGTTTGGCCATTTTGTGGCAGTTAAGCTAGTTTCTTTGTTTAATGTTTGTCTTTTGTTTGTAGTGGCTCATGTACCCCATCTTTTTGGTGAATGGTTAAGTGTTTGCTTGTAAATTTAACTGATCTTGATCTTTTGGCTACTCGATATCTTTTGCCAGTAATTACCCAAAGTGGCACAAATTGACTATCCTGTTTGACCTTTGCAAATGAATGTACATGCACAAAACTACCGAAAATCACCCAAATTGACAATCAAGTTTGACTTTTGCACATAAATGTACATGCACAAACTACTGATAAGGCGAAAAGTGTGCCGCTTTTCGGGGGTCATTTAAGCCCTAAATCGTATTTATTTGATCAATTATTTCCCTAAATCGTTCCTTTTGTCATTTTAGGTACTTTGGAGAGAAATTCTGGAAAAGGAAGCATTTTGAACGTTTTTGGAGCATAAAAGTGAAGAATTCGACAAAGTGCTAAAGCTTGCTGGAATAGTACCCTTTACGGCGTCAAGCTTGGATGTGATGCCGTCAAGTCTTGATAAGCCAGAATGGATTAAAGGGGGACGGCATCAAGAAGGCCATCAAGAAACCCTAAGCACGGTGAGGTGACGGCGTCAAGGCTATAACGTGACGCCATCAGATCTGTTTTCCTATATATATTCTCATAATTTTTAGTCATTAGTGTGGAACTTTTTAGGGAGAAACCCTAGAAGAATTTTAGCAGCTTTTTCAAGGTTTTTTTTACCTTGAGATCTTCCATGTTACATTGAAGATAAGTAATCAATTAATCTTCAATATGTCTATGTGTTGTTTGATTCTATCTTGTTCTTGTCTTTTGTTTAACATGCTACGCTAGGTTTTCNGAATTTTAGCAGCTTTTTCAAGGTTTTTTTTACCTTGAGATCTTCCATGTTACATTGAAGATAAGTAATCAATTAATCTTCAATATGTCTATGTGTTGTTTGATTCTATCTTGTTCTTGTCTTTTATTTAACAAGCTACGCTAGGTTTTCTTTGTGTTTGCTTAGATCTAATGAAACCTAACTATTGATTATTGGTTGAATGGTGTGTTATTGATTGTATTGGATGAATGTTTATCGATGTTAGGCTTAAGAAAACTCGCAGACTTCCAATTGGTAACATGCTTGAACGTCTTAAGAAACATGAACCAAGGTGTACTAAGATTATTTGATTGTATTTAATGCATGAGCGAATTCTAGTGATCTCATGTTAGGAGCTTCTTAGCCGGCTCGACATAGGAGTGAAGTAGGAGCTTATAGAGTTGGGGAAGTCCGTACACACCCCCACGACCGTTATTAAGGAATACAATCCGTCATCCACGCAATTAATACATACTAATCAATCGGTAAAAGATAGTTAGGGAGTTAGGAAATCTAAGTAAACACACTTCTCTCCATATAGTTTTCACAAATATTTATTTCCTTGTTATTTTATTTTATTTGCATTAGTAGTTATTTGGGTTAGTTGACTAGCAACTAATTCCGCCCACTCCTTCAAACCCGAGATTTTTACTTGCTTTCATAAAAATATAAAAATACAAAAAGAATCTTCCCCTCACCCTTAGACCTATTAGAGTAGTTTTTCAATCCTAACGACNATTAATACATACTAATCAATCGGTAAAAGATAGTTAGGGAGTAAGGAAATCTAAGTAAACACACTTCTCTCCATATAGTTTTCACAAATATTTATTTCCTTGTTATTTTATTTTATTTGCATTAGTAGTTATTTGGATTAGTTGACTAGCAACTAATTCGGCCCACTCCTTCAAACCCGAGATTTTTACTTGCTTTCATAAAAATATAAAAATACAAAAAGAATCTTCCCCTCACCCTTAGACCTATTAGAGTAGTTTTTCAATCCTAACGACACTATTCCCCTAGAGAATGATCAATCCCCCGGTACTTGCCACTACACTATACTACATCGGTCAGGTACACTGCCTGGTGGGGATTGCAAGCTTCTCAAGATCCCTTGAGAAGTAAAACCCTAGTGCGTGGTCGCAATCCCGCGCATCAAAGTTTTTGGCGCCGCTGCCGGGGAATAGTTATTGTTTAGGTTGAATTTTTATTTTATTAGGTATACTCACTAGATTCCTTTCTAGTGAGATTTTTATTTTATTTTTCTAGGATTTCTTTAGTCTATCTATTTTCTTCGTGTCTTTGTTCGTAACCATTACCATCCGCCAAAATGGAAGGTGGTAATATCCTTGATCCCAACAACCCACCACCACAACAACCACCCCAACAAAACCAACCTCCTAGAGCCCGTACTTTAGGAGAATACTCCCGTCCTAGCCACCAAGGCTATCGAAACACCATTGAGCTCACCTAAGGTGCCAATGTGTATCCCTTGCGATCCGACACCATCCGGTTGGTGTAAAGCGGATGCGCTTTCCATGGACTTCATTCCGAAGATCCTAATCAACACCTCAAGGACTTTCTTAAGATCATAGATTCCATAGACCTTGATGTTGAAACTTGAGAGACGACCCGACTGCGTCTCTTTCAATTCTCTCTGCGAGACCATGCTAGTCAATGGCTAGAGCGTCTACCCGCAGGATCTATCACCTCTTGGGATGATCTCACAACTCGTTTCCTTGCCCAGTTTTTCCCACCGGGAAGGATTACCAAGCTAAGGAATGATATCTTGATGTTCCAATAACGTCAAGGCGAAACCCTCTACGAGGCATGGACTCGATTCAAGGACTTACTCCAAAAAGTCCCTCACCATGGCATAGACCTTTGGCTCCAAGTCCAAATCTTCTATGACCATATCAATCTCTCCACAAGGCAAACCATTGACCAAGCGGCCGGTGGTAAGCTACGTGATCTAAGTGCGGAACAATCATGGGATCTCCTAGAAGATCTTACTCTTTATGACAACGAAAGTTGGAATGATCCCCGTGATTTGAATAAAACGGACAAAGCAATATCTTTGCCTTCGAACAATTCAAGCACTTTCGACCGTAGGATCATAGAACTTGAAGACCAAGTCAAGTTTCTTATGAAATCCTACGAGGCTCCGAAACCTTCAAGCCAAGTGAACAAAATCACTTCTTCATGCGAATTATGTAGTGGTCCCCACGACACTCGTGATTGCATGGAACTCCCCGAACAAGCTTTTGCGGACTACGCATCCTCGCGTACCGATGGAGCGGGAGACAAGTGGTACACTTTCAAACCCGAGCCAAACCCTTATGGTGACTCCTACAACCCCTCATGGAGAAATCACCCGAACCTTAGGTGGAAGCCAAACCAAAACGTATCCCAAACCAATTCTTCCAACCCACCTAATCGTTTCTAACAAAACGGTTCCAACTCAAACCGTACTTTCAATAACAATCCTTCCAACAATTATGGTAGTACCAATCATTTCGAAGGATTGATGTCCAATTTTATGGCATCTCAAGAAGCTCGCCTAGCAAAGTTTGAAGCCGATTTCAAACAAAAGCAAAGCGAGGTGACCAATAAAATTGACACTTTGTTGAAAGTTCTCAATGACCGAGATATAGGAGCACTCCCTAGCAACACGGTCAAGAACCCGAAACTAGACGTCAACGTCATTTCGTCGGTTTCGTCTCCTAGTTCTTGTCCACAATATTATTCGGTCAATTCCATGAGCACGTGTTTCAAACAAACCCATATCCCTCAAAAAGACCATGAGAATAAGGTATCCAACACTAAATTGGTCAACAACATAGTTGAAACACCACCCATTCAAAACCTAGACGAAGAATTCGAGGAACTTCGCCTCGAACGTCCGGTTATTGATGTTTTAGCACGAGCTCCGTACTATGACGCCCTCTTAGAAAAATACGAGAAGAAGCTCAAATTAGGCGACAAAGGGACCGCCTTCGTTCGAAACAAGCTACCTAAGAAATTAGACGACCCGGGCTTATTTGTCCTACCGTGCAAGATCAGTAATTCGGAGGCTTATGACACATTAGCCGATCTTGGCTCAAGCCTTAACTTACTTCCATTACCTCTCTATACCACCCTCAAACTAGGAAAGCTAGAAGAAACCGAGGTAATAATAGGTTTAGCGGATGGAAGTGTAGCATACCCGGTAGGAGTAGTAAAGGACGTGGTAGTTCACATAGGGAAGTTGACAATTCTAGCCGATTTCCACGTCCTCGACATGATTAGCGACCCCACATGCCCCTTGTTGATAGGAAGAGGATTTCTAGCCACCGCAAGTGTTAGGTCACCATATTAGTAAACACAAGTAATCTTATAAGAGAAATGAGATGATAATTAGACTTGGTTGATTAATAACAATATGAAAGATGAAAGAGCAAGAGTTTTCTTTAGATATGAAATTAACCAACATTTTACAATGAAGAGTTGATGTCCTATTTATAGGAGAAGAGTAGGGCAACATTCCCTTCTTCCCTATCTTACTATGTCGTGGGCTTTAAGGCCCATTGGACATCTTATTAGACATAAACATAAACCATACGAGTAACTAAATAACGTAGCTAATTATGATAATTCTAGCAACCTATTACATTGACTGAAATGACCGAGACTTGATTGAATAGTTGAAAACTATGATCCTAACAATCTCCCCCTAAGGATCGGTCATGAAGGATTGTTGAAGGATAGAAGTTCGTCACGGTCATCGAGGTTGCTTGACGTCTTTGTCTTTGGACTTTAACTGTTGACATTTGTAGCTTTAGACGTCTTCAAAATGATTGTAGTAGAAGTGATTCATCGTTCTTTGTTCTTTGTCTTTGTTGATGTGAAAATGAGAGATGATGTTGTAATCCGCCACACGTCACTTTCGGTATCTCCAATGGATTCGCTCCGTTCCGACATGCTCATACATCTTTGACTGTGTTGTGGTTATGCATTCGTAGCTCTTTGTCTTTGTTGTTGAAAAATTCATGATTGTTGTCGTAGAATCTTTTCTTTAGACTGTGATGTTGCATCGAGCTTTTATTTGCATTGAGATGTATGTATGAGCACGTGGAAGTTGGTGTTCAAGATGGCATTTGTACAAAACAGTTAGCAATAATACAACCGGTACTTACAGGTTTGAACTAGAATTCATCAACAGCATATTGTGAAGACTCCTTCTAATTCGCGCCAAGGCCGTTCCTAATCGGATACCCCCTAAGGAGCTTACACGGGCACACCTAAGTACACCTACGATTAGGTGAGTCGCTGGAGATCACCCCACGACTGTAGACCATTTGAAACCATCATAAACACTAGGCGTAACCCACGAGGAATTACCGAAGTGACCTGCTGTCAGGGCTGTTTGACGTTGACCCTGGCAGGATTTCTGTTCAATCATTCGAGAAATACCTAAGTAAATCCCTCATGAACGTTCTAGGCAGATTGCTAAGATCTGCGAAGGACTCGATAATTTACAATTGGTGTCCATTGATGTAGAACAACCAATGTAAGATTACTAAGTGTACCTAAGAGATCTTTGATGTATCTCGTGGCTCTAGACTCAATTAGTGCAACTTATGGTTACCTATGCGGAGATTGGGGCAGGGTCTCCTGTTTCAATATCAACCGACTCTAAATAGAAGGTCAATAGATTACAACGGTTCCCCGTGAGAATGAAACAAGTATCTTTTGAGAGATACTCGAGTGGCTAGAAGGTTAAAGTGCATGCGTCACTGGGTCCATGACGTCTTTTATCTTCAATACCGGTGTCGCCTTAGCAACAACCAGTAGCATATGAATTGAACCCGGTGTCTGCCCTAAGGTTGAATAATTTGGAGGGCTCATTTCTTTTCACCCTTTTCATAACGTTTCTTTTTAATTCTTCAACCCCTTCTTTCTCCGTTTCATTCATTTCTCCTTTTTCGAATCATACCTAAGGACTTCTAAATACTAACTATTGGTGATGTCCTTGGGTAGATCCCTCCGGTTTAGGCGGATCATAGGACGGTTATTCCTAACCTTAGTCACCTTATAACTCCATGACTATCCTAGTGATGCCTTTTGAAACCATTCATTTGAAAATCTCTCAAAGTGTTTGTGAAAAAAAACATTTTATAACACTTTGAGGGTTTTATTTTCTTATGAAATACTCCCCCTCCACATGTGCTTATGAATATTTTGCGGAAAATAACACATGCGGGAGAAGTTAGCACTTTAGAATTGATCCACTCTTAATAGACATGTACCCGAGGGACACGGTTACGTTGCTTAGTTAAAGGGATGCATTGTCAGTTTTTAGGTGACAACTAGCCCTAATAACTACCTTGAAGTTGTAAACATTCCATAAAGGAAGTTAGACCCGTCAAAGTAACGTCTAGAAAGAGTTTCTCGAAACGGTACAATCTACTCGGATAAATCCTTTCGAATACTAACGGTTTTTGTTTCGTCAATTCTTGGGTCAATTCTGAGTCGAGCTCGAGTGAGATACAATTTTGCCACATCATATTTTAATCATTTTCTTCTTCTCCCCCTCAAAAATAGCATATCAAATGTTGTTTTTGCAAACGATTTTGATTAAAATATGCTTTTTGAGTCTTATGGGGAGTTATCATCAAAGATTTGAGATTTTAAGAACGATGTTTTGGTACAAGTACTCCCCCTCAACTTGTGGATACTCATTGAGGTGAAATACTTGTCTTTTGAGTAGAATTGTGAAAATCTGAAAAGTTTAATAAATTCTACTCAAAAGTAAGAAGCCTTCGCTCCTTATCTTAGGATTGTAGCACTGATGCGTACCACAGGGTCCTTTCTTTACAAGGTATGGGTTGTGCACTGTTATGTGTACACAAGCCTTAATTAATGAGAATGAATTTGAAATTATGAAAGGTTATACCAAAAGCTTATGTCTGAGATGAAGTCAAGGCATTGAAGTCGGTGAACTTTGCATTGGGCCTCTGAAATGTCAGGATCGGAAACGATGGACGAACCCCGATGTAACTTTCCAATCTCCTAATCTGCTCCCTCCGGTTGAGCCTTTCTTCGATGGCATGGATGAAGTTCTTTACCATTCTTCGAGTGCTAGAATTCCAACGAGTATGCTTTCCTTCTTTCACCTTATTCAGATCGTCCGTCAATCTCTCCACTAAACCATCACGAACTCTTTGCAAGGTAACATCACAGAACTTATGAAGCTCGTCGAACCGCATGAACCGTAGCTGATGCTTTGAGTTGAGGTAAGTAACCCCGAACTTTGGTTGTTGGAGAATCATTAGCTGAGATGCGTCATGTAGTTCTTCGATCATGAGTTGTGGTTTGGTCAAGTTGAGGTGATTCTGGTAGCTTTCGACACCTAACTGCAGATCTTCTACACGTTCACGGATGATCAGTTGTCTTATGTACATGAGCAAGGAAGAGATGAAGTTGTACTGAGTTGACGTTGGGAAGCCCCTCATTCTTCCTTGAACTTTCTCCAGATACATATCTTCTATGTCATCTAGATAAAGATGTGGGAAATCGGCTTCACAAAACTTGTAGAGCTGTTCGTCTTGCCTCTTAACCACTATTTCCTTCATGTAGACATAATCAAACCGTTTGTCTTCCAGGATTTGCATTATTGCGACGATTCGGCCTTTGTGCTTCACATCACCGGATGTACGTTCACGTCTGTGAGTGTAGCCGAGCTTTCGTCGTTCCGACCAGTTCTGAATTCCAAACAAAGCGTCTCTGTTGTATTCCACAATAGAGTTGCTGAATATCGGAGCGGTTTCTTCAATGTTTGGAATCTCATAACGAGCAGCTGGTACTGAAATCCGTAAAGAAGACTTGTAGCGATCTTTGGAAGCTTTGATGTCGTGTTGCAGGTAGCGGAGATCGTAGTTGAAGAAGAACCGATACGGGATTCTAGGCTTGTCAGCAAAGCCTTGAAGAGGTAAAGGTTTGGTCCAGTCTGTGAAATACGGTTCGTTGTGCTTTGCATGTGCATCAAAGTTGCATTCCGGATTGAGCCAATCAAAGGAGTCTGATAAAGCTGATGCAATGTTCTGCAAATGGTAGTCCAACTCTACTTTGTTTCCTGATCGTGCCTTAAGAAAGTCACGAGCTTCCTTGTTGATCCGCTTTAGTTCAGCTTTTGTCACCTTCTCCAGCTGAAGACCCGATAGAATACTCTGAGCGTATTGTATAGTGTTGCCCGGGAGTGGTTCTTCGGTTTCTAGCGGTGGATGAGCTTTGATCATTGTGGTAACCCAGTCTGATTCAGGAACCTCAGGAGCATCTAACCATGTGAAACGTTTGGAGTGCTTCTTCTGCTTCTTTCCCTTAGACTTTTCAGTCTGAGTTGTTGATGATGGTCTAGCTTGTGGTTCAGGAGATTCAGTTTGAGTGGATACAGGTTGTGGTTCCTCCTGTTGATCATCGTGATGAAGCATGAATGGTTCTTCTGCTGCTGTGGGTCCAGACTTGGATGCTGAACTTTGCGGTTTGCGGGTGGAAGCCTTTGATGCTGGTGGTTGTTTGGATGATGATGGTTCGCGGCTAGACTTGGTTCTCTTACGTTGTGAGTCTGTGTCCGGATCATCGTCTTTCCTAGGACGTTTGCGTCTGCCAGCGGCTTCTTTGCATGACTCGGTTGCCCTTAGGGATTCAAGCAATGCTGCTTCTTCATCGGTCTTTTCTTCCTTCTCAGTGAGTTTGGAAGCTAACAAAGTTTCCAGTTGTTCTACGGTTAGATCCTCAGGCTCAGTAGGATGCCTGTTCG
Organism: Artemisia annua; assembly: GCA_014162995.1. NCBI lineage: Eukaryota > Viridiplantae > Streptophyta > Magnoliopsida > Asterales > Asteraceae > Artemisia > Artemisia annua. Next base: position 5,103 of record LBNU01032334.1, on the reverse strand, counting down.
TTTGAAGGTAGAAAGGTGTTGACTGAAGCGTTTTGACGATGTTTTCTTGAATCCTGGTGTTCAGCTCTTTTATGGGTCTTAGAAGTTCAAACAATTCAGGAGATACTGCAGTTACGAGATTCTCAGCCAAGTAGTCATTGGTGTATTTTCTGATCATCTTACTCATATCAGCTTGCTTGTACTTATCAACCTGAGCTTTCGTCTGCTTTAGCTCTTTTACTTCATCTGAGAGCTGAGCAACCAATGTTGTCATCTTCTTCATTTGGACTTGAAGATCACCATCATGTTGTTGTGGTGTTCTCCTAGTTCTTGAAGTTCCCGCAGCATGCCTTGCCCGTAAAAATGCCTTGGTTGTTTTCAGACTAGCTTTCTTCATTCTCGGTATTGGAATTGACTTTGCTTTTGGTGATGGTGGTGGTGACTGGTCTGATGATGATGATGATTCTGCTTGTTTGACTGATTCTGCTTGAGGGATTGGAGGTTGTTCGGGTGTCGGAGACCTATCCTTTGGCGGTGATGACATGTAGGCATCGAAGAATTGTTCATCTTGATCTTGATTTTTAGGCTGATCATCAAGATTTTCCTCTGCCGTTTCCTCTAATATTTTCTCAGTCAAATCCTTTTCTTCCTGTCTTTTGGCTTCGAACTCTGGAGGTGTTGTCTCAGTTTCCTTTAGTTGTTCATCTGCAGCCTTTTCTTCTCTAGCGTCTTTCATGATAGTGTTTCCCTCAGCATCCTTTTCCTGTTGTTCGGTTGTTGTTTCAGTTGCTGTTGGAGATATCATGGTACGGCTAGAACCACCTTCTCTAGCTTGGAGTTCAAGTTGTTGCTGATGAGCTTGTAGTAGTTGAAGGTTGAGACGAGCAGCCAATTTGATCTTTTTCTGCTCTTCCTTTTCCAGGTTTCGTGTGTCAACGATAATGCTTTTCAGTTTACCTTTGTCAGGCAAGGGTTCAGGTTCAGGTTGTACAGTTTCTTCATCATCATGCCCAGGTTCACGGATGACTATTCCTTTTCCTCTAGGTTGTTGTTGTTGCTCAGTGAGTGTTCCTAGACTTATTTGTTTTGCCAGTTCGAGTTCAGGATCCTCTTGAGCTGTATACCTTCTTTCATAGTCCCCTTCTTCATCAGTTTCGGTTTCGGTTTCAGAGCCAAATTCTGACCCACTAGCTTCTGATGGTGGTGGTGATGGTTCAGGTGTAGCGACTTTCTTCCTAATGACTTTTCGTTTTGGGGTTGCAGCAGGCTTGGACTTAGGTTGTTTAGAAGTTGGAGTACTGCCGGTGCTTCCAGATTTTGCACCTCTCTGGCTGCGAGTTTCCCTTATGTATCTAGGAATTTCTTCGGTTTCTGAAATGCCTACTCTCCCGGCTTTGTAGGCCAAGTCGTAGATTCGGTAGTTCGAAGATACAAGAATTTTGTCATTCAGAAGATTGTCTGGTATTCTCACGCCACTAGTCCTTGGAGTGAACTGAATAGACTTGACGAAAGCAATCTTGTAATCGTCCACAACATTGTGCTTGTCTTCGGTACGGTCAAACATTCTTTGGCGAAACTCAGGAGTTTTGCCGCAGAGGTAGTCAATGAGCATTTTGGTGAACCTCAAGAAAGGAATCATGGTTCGACCAGTTGTGTGGATCTGAAAGACGATGTCGCTCATGATTGGGTCGGCAAAGTCTATGTTAGCCCTGCTCATCATCCCCCAGAATGCTTGCAGATGGGATAGTCGGGGATGTTCATGACCACTTTTCCGTCCCGTGATTGATCTAATGATTAGCATGTAAAAAGTTCTCCAAGGTTGAGGTAGATACTTGACGTTGAATTTGGACAATATTAATTTGGAGGACTCTTCTAGATCATAACCAAGCTGAATCATGTAGTCGAGTATTTCAATCTCTGTCAACATTGGTTCATACTCTTCGGAAGTAGGAAGCATGAGAACCGTCCTTAGAACATCAAGATCAACTTCGTACTCTTGTCGTTCAAGAGTGACTTTGAATGAAGCATCGTCCAAGTTAACCTTAGCAGTGTGCCAGAATTGGTGGATGTAGAAGGTTGGAACAGAAGCAGACTTCGTTAGCATGCTCTTACATGGATGTGCCAAAAGAACGTCTTTGACTATCCGGCAAGAATCTTCAGTAATTCTGAGCTTGTTGAAGTCGATGCGAGCGTTGTTTTTGCCAATAGTAACATTGTAGTCAGCTGGAACAATTTCACCAAGAGTGACGAGTGGAAGGTTCAGTGCTGGTGCATTTTCTCCTTGTTGTTGTTGTTGAGCCATAGTGTACTGAAAATGTAATGTCATAAGATCAAACATTCAACTTGTTAGTTTGTAAGTTAACGTTCGAGTTTGATGCTTAAGGCCATTCCTATTCCATTTTGCATGCAAAGTACATTAAATACGTGAGATGTTGTTATGACGATGATAAATTGCATATAATCTAAGACGTAACGATAAGCATTCAAAACACATTATGCAAATTAAGTACATCTAATAGATTACACAATCACTAAACATCCACAAGTTAATGATGCAATGGACACATACACAATATTACAAGTTCACAAGAATACAACTTAGTTTTATAAAGTTTACATGTTATACAAACTTTTTCAAAAATTAATCTAAGTATGATCTCGATGACTTGCAAATCTGTGTTCTCGACAACTCTCCATTCAGTGATCTCGATAACATTTGTATTATGTGTTCTCGATAACTTTCAAATTGAAAGATTTCGATAACTTGAAAAACAAATGTTTTCGATAACTTGAATCCAAGGATTTCGATAGAACAGTTTTCCATGATTTCGATAACTTAGGGATTTCGAAAACTTCATGATTTCGACAACACTTATTGAGAGATTTCGATAAGTTATAAAGTGATCTCGATAACATAAGTTAAGAGGATTCTCGATAACTTATCGAAGGATCTCGATAAATGTTTTCGATAACAATCACTTGTCGAAAATTCTTATACAAGAATTTTCGAGATTACACGTTGACGTATGTTTGTGTTATATTGTTGTTTCCTTGAGTGAACCTGATGCAAATAAGCACATAAACAATGTTAAAAACACAAACATCAAACATATGCATGTTTTCGAAAACTTGTATAAACCCTAAATTATCTAGATTACAAGTTAAGTTGAATCATGTTGTTTTATCACTGATTTCATGCAATTCAAGTATATACAAGCATGTAATGACCACTGAATAAGAACAAATAACACTATGACGAAAATACCCAATTACTTCGAAACCCTAAGAACATCTAGATTATAGCGTGCATGAAATTGGAACAATTCAAGTATCCAGACGTGTTCTTATTATCCTAACATACAATTCCCACCAATAATATCAAATAAAACATCACTAATTCTCAAGAACACAACACATCGAAAACTAGGGACATCGAAAATCATTAATTCATGTTGCAAGTTATGATTTGTGTATTCTAGCATGATAAACACGTTTAAAGGAACAAAAGCCCTATGTCTAATCAACCTAAACAACAAGAATCAGTGATCTCAATAGCCTACGCAAACCCTAGAACTCGACATCAATCCTACGCAAAATCTAACCATTAACATTTTGATTCCATGAAAACCCTATGTTAGAATGACATAAAGATCATGAAATGACTTACGTTTTGATGATTCAAAGGATGGATTAGCAGATTTGATTTGAGCCGTGTGATGTTAAAGAGAGAAAAGTTGATTTTTGTTTTTGATAATTTTGAAAAATCGGGGGGGGGCATGTGAGATATTTTCTAACTTACACAACTTGGCAACTTAAGTCCCTTAACTACATGTTTTCTATAATAAGTCCTAGATTAAAGTTTAAACGGTTAACTTAACGACTTATGGCAACAATAACTTCTAAGGCATATCCTAAATGGAAGAAATGTCAAACTTAATTGACGTAACTGTAGTACGTGAATTACCACCAAAATTAAAAGCAAAAAGTCTTTTGTTTTAAACAAAATGCAAGTGCACGTCTTTGAGTAAAATTGAGAAATTTTGACGAACGTTCTCCCCCTCAACATTTGGTCGTAAAAATATGGAAAATTTTGAGAGACCAAAGTGTTGAACGAGATCGTGTGCTTGCATTTGTGAACAAAATGAAATAACAGTACGAAACGAAATGAAAGAAAATCTTTTTGATGTTTTTATGGTTTTTCAATTTTTTCTTTTGTTTTTGAATAAATATTTACAAAAGATATTTTTGGTGTTTGACTCCATTAATTGTTTTCCAGAAGAGATTTTAAATCATCTGGAGTCAAACAACGCATGCCAATTCGGTGAACGAGTTCAGTGAACCTAGCCGGTGGTAAAGGTTTAGTGAACAAGTCTGCCAATTGGTATTCGAATTAGATTTTATAAAGTTTACATGTTATACAAACTTTTCAAAAATTATTCTAAGTGTGATCTCAATAACTTGCAAATCTGTGTTCTCGACAACTCTCCAATTCAGTGATCTCGATAACATTTGCATTGAGTGTTCTCGATAACTTTCAAACTGAAAGATCTCGATAACTTGTCAGACAAATGTTCTCGATAACTTGAATCTCAGTGATCTCGATAAGACAGTTTTTCATGATCTCGACAAGTCAGGGATTTTGAAAACCTTGTGATTTCGACAACACTTATTGAGAGATTTCGATAAGTTATAAAGAGATCTCGATAAGCTAAGTTATGAGGTTTCTCGATAACTTATCGAGGGATCTCGATAAGTGTTTTCGATAAGAATCACTTTTCGAAAATTCTTATACAAGAATTTTCGAGAATACATGTAGACATACGTTTGTGTTATTTTGTTGTTTCCTTGAGTGAACCTGATGCAAATAAGCACATTAACAATGTTAAAAACACAAACATCAAACATATGCATGTTTTTGAAAACTTGTATAAACCCTAAATTATCTAGATTACAAGTTAAGTTGAATCATGTTGTTTTATCACTGATTTCATGCAATTCAAGTATATACAAGCATGTAATGACCACTGAATAAGAACAAATAACACAATGACGAAAATACCCAATTACTTCGAAACCCTAAGAACATCTAGATTATAGCGTGCATGAAATTGGAACAATTCAAGT